>BQNB010157213.1:1865-15179 GCA_026074375.1 Tanacetum coccineum | reverse complement strand
ACTAGATTTTGGGACCTGCCTTTGTAAAACTCTGATTTTAAATGAATGATAACGTATCTTTTGAACAAACATCTCTTTTGAGTCATTTTCTATTATTATGTTTGTTGTATCCATGAAGTAATACCCCAGATTAGCTTCCGCTGCTATATGTAAAAATGGGGGTGTTACATAAATCATCAAAATAAATTTGTTCCAACTGCAGTCTTAACTAGGTCTGGAAGAATACCAGTTAGTATTGCCAAGCAGTATGTTAATACTGCTACCCCTAAAAATAGAGTGAATGTTTCAAAATCAAAAATAAATACTTTTCCTAAGTCACATTCACCTATTAGAAGGACTTTTTATAAATCAACAATACTTAATACCAGGGTTTCAAAAGTAAAAGTTAATACTGTTAAAGTAAATGGTGTTAATATTGCTGGGCAATCAGCAGTTTGTACTGTTAAGGGAAATGGGGTCACTACTGTTAAGGCCTCAGCAGATTGTGTTTGGAGACCTAAAATGACTGATTTAAACAATGGCTCCAAAGACAATAGTGGATCATAGATCTCAAAAAGAGTAAATTATGTTGATCCACAAGGCAGAATCAAGTCAGTAGTGGCTTGGTCCCCCAAGAGAAACTGACTCTCTTATTTTTGTGTAGGGGGGTCCACAACAAGCTTTAAAGTAAAAAGGAATGTTTGACAGTGGATGCTTCAGGCATATGACAGGGAACAAAGCCTTACTTACTGACTATTAAGATATTAATGGAGGTTTTGTTGCCTTTGGTGGAAGTACTAGAGGTGGTAAGATAACAGGTATTTGTAAGATAAGAACTAATAATAAAGACTTTGAAGATGTGTTTTTTGTGAAGGAACTGAAGTTTAATCTTTTCTCTGTTTCACAAATGTGTGACAAAAAACAGTGTTCTTTTCACTGAAACTGAATGTCTTGTTTTGTCTCTTGACTTTAAGCTAATTGATGAAAGTCAAATACTGCTTAGAGTCCCCAGGCAAAACAATATGTATAGCTTTGATTTAAAGAATGTTGTTCCTACTGGAGATTTAACTTGTTTATTTGCAAAAGTCATAATTGATAAGTCTAAGCTATGGCATAGGAGGCTTGGTCATGTGAATTTTAAAACAATGAATAAACTTTTGAAGGAAAACCTTGTAAGAGGTCTTCCTTCAAAGACTTTTGAAAATGACCATACTTGTGTTGCTTGTCAAAAGGGAAAGCAATACAAAGCCTCCTGTAAGACCAAACATGTGAGCTCTATCAGCCAACCTTTACAGATGTTGCATATGGACTTATTTGGACCACCATCTGTAAGGAGTATCAACCATAAGACCTATTGTCTTGTAGTGACTAATGACTTTAGTAGGTTTAGCTAGGTTTTCTTCTTAGCCACTAAGAGTGAAACTATTGGGATTCTTAAGAAATTTATAACAGAAGTAGAAAACTAATTAAACCATAAGGTTAAAGTAATCAGGTCTGATAATGGGACAGAATTCAAAAACAAAGAAATGGATGAATTCTGTGGGCAAAAAAAAGGATAAAAAGGGAATATAGTGTTGCCAGAACTCCACAACAAAATAGAGTTACTGAGAGAAAGTTAGGACTCTAATAGAGGCAGCATAGGGAACTATGCTGCAGATTAATTATTTCCTTAATACAGTTTGGGCGAAGCAGTTATGACTGTGTTATGTTTAGGAACTAGGGTTTTAGTGGACTAATCTCACCAACCAGACAACCTTATGAAACTATTACATGGTAGACCACCTAGTATAAGTTTTATGAGGTCCTTTTGGGTGTCCTGTGATTATTCTTAATACCTTAGATCCCCTAGGCAAATTTGATGAGAAGGCTGATAAGGGATTCTTTGTTGGATACTCTTTAAATAGCAAGGCTTTTAGGGTATTTAACACTAGAACTAGGAAAGTAGAGGAGAACCTTCACATAAACTTTCTTGAAAAAAACCCAATGTTGCAGGGAGTGGACCAGATTGGCTCTTTGATATTGATTTACTAACAAACTCTATGAATTATGAGCCAGTTACTGCATGGAATCAAACTAATAAGAATGCAGGTATCAAGGATAATGTTGATGCAGTACCTACTCAACAATATATTCTCTACATTTATTATGATAGTCACAGAGTTAGAGGCATGCAGTTAGTTGCTGATGATGCTGGTTAAAAGACTAATAAAGAACCAGCAAATAAGGGTGAAAGAAATGGTCAAAAGGACGATGGAGGAGCTTCGAATAAAGAAGATGACCAGAATGTGCAAGATTTCAGAGCTGCATTGGATAATTTGTTTGTTCAACAGAAGGAAGGTTATGCTAACAGCACTAACAGAGATAGTACTGTTAGTCCATCTATTAGTACTGCTGGGTAAAGTTTTACTAATGCTGATGATCTTCCTACTGATCTTCTCATGCCTGATTTGGAGGATACTTGGTATCTTTAGTGGTGCATATGATGATGAAGATGTGGGTACAGAGGCTGACCTTAACAACTTGGAAACAACCATTAATGTCAGTCTTATTCCCACAACCAGAATACACCAGGATCATCTTAAAGACCAGATTGTTGGAGACATAAATTCAGCTACTCAAACAAGGAGGATGACTAAGATTTCTAAAGAACATGTTATGATTAGTTACATAAAAAAGCAGAAGAGAACAAATCACAAAGATTATCAAAACTGCTTATTTGCCTATTTTCTCTCACAAATAGAACCCAAGAAGGTGACACAAGCTTTGACAGATCCAAGTTAGATAGAGGTAATGCAAGATGAGTTGCTACAGATTATATTGCAGAAGGTTTGGAGATTGGTTGATTTACCCAAAGGCAAGCATGCCATTGGAAAAAAATGGGTCTATAGAAACAAGAAAGATAAGAGAGGGATAGTAGTTAGAAATAAGGCAAGACTAGTTACACAAGGTTACACCCAAGAAGAAGGAATTGATTATGATGATGTTTTTTCTCTTGTTGCAAGGATAGAAGCAATCAGGTTATTTTTGGCATATGCATCATTTATGAGATTTATTGTGTACCAGATGGATGTGAAGAGTGCCTTTTTATATGGTACTATTGAAGAGGAGGTGTATCGTGTTTGCCTACCTCTGGTTTTGATGATCCATTGTTCCTTGTTAATGTTTATAAGGTAGAAAAAGCTTTACTCACGGTCATACATCAAAGGCTCTTAGAGCCTGGTATAAGACTTGTCTACCTACTTATTAGAAAATAGATTTTGAAGAGGGATCACTAGTTTAGAATTTGTTATCATGAAGGACAATAAGGTGTTTATCCCATGGGTTAGTACAGGTGTATGTAGATGACATCATCTTTGGGTCTACTAAGAAGTCTTTATGCATAGAGTTTGAAAGTTTGATGCACAAGAAGTTCCAAATAAGTTCTATAGGGGAGCTCACTTTCTTCTTAGGGTTGCAAGTCATGCAGAAAGATGATGGAATCTTCATCAGCCAAGACAAGTATGTGGCTGATATATTGAAGAAGTTTGATTTTGTCACTGAATCAGAGGTGTATGTTAATGAGGAGGAGGATGAAAATAACAATTCAAATGGGAATGTAGATAAGAGGGGCATAACCAGGTTATCAAAGTTTCGCATAAAATATGGAAAACCTGATGGAATAAAGCTCAATATACCTTCAATGAGTTGAATAGGATATTAGGGTAACACAAAGCATTGTTTTCGAGTTTTTTAGGAGACCTGGTTCATGAGCATATAGGTTTGAAGATTCTATCCTGGAAGAAGATGGGTTCAGAAGCAAAAGATAAACGATGGGATGAAATCATGATACACATATACTATTTTGGAACCCAATACTACATAAGTTTATCTCTGCATTTACATTATGTGCAACTAATTAACAACATTGTGTTAATCTTTGCAGTGATATTTTGATGTTGACTTAACATTCAGAAAGCTAGTAATGAATCGTCTTGGTTAACTTCTAAGGAATTTCAGAATGAAATTGAGACAAACATACATATTGCCCAACCATAATACACTTTCAAAACTAGATGAAGTACCAGCGAAGTATAGTGCAATTTTAAAAGCCGAAGAATGGGTTAATTTTATAAAGTACACGACCACCAAGGAATACTAGGTTTTAATTATTTTATTTAAGTCCATATATCTTTCATAATTTTGTGTTTCCATATATATTAGTTCTATACTAGCAGCATTACTACATTTAAACGCCTTATGATTTTATGTTGCAAGGTGAAATCAGTTGCATCTAAAATGGCGCGTTCCAAGTCTGTTTATCATCATACAATGGGATGAGGTGGATACGCACATGTGAAACAGAAAATGGTATGATTACATAATGTTTGTTTTAGAAATTGAGAGACGAGTTTTAGAGTTAAATCTGTGTAAATTGCACATTTGCACATTTACATTTAATAGCAACATACTTTCGTTTATATTGGTTTAACTTGCATGTGTATGTATTTTATGTTTATAAGATAGAAAATAAAGAAACTAAAACAGATGAAGAACCCCCGCGTGGTATAATGTGGTTGAAAGGAAGGGTAAACAAAGACGGACAATTTCCAGATGATGAGATTAGATCAATGGGAGATAAACTTGTAAGTTTGACTGCAAATTTTATTATTATGTTCATTTTTGTTAAATAACTATTCCATATATTGTGTGTGCAGAAAGAATCTAAGGACAAGATCAAAGAAAGGACACTTGGATGGTAGTTCATGGCATTGATTCCATGACAGTTATATTAGGTAAGGAAAAGGGAGGTTATGCAAGAGGAGTAGGAAGTGGAGTTATATACAAGAGGTATTTTGATCTTCCTGGAAGCAGACAAGCATCTGATGAAAGAATTGCATTACTTCAAAGTCAACTTGATAATGAGAGACGTGAACGTCAAGATAAGAAACTAGGAAATCCGAATTTGGCCAACAAGATGTCAGATCAGAGGATATGGTTTCCTAAATGATGATCAGTTGGTGTCACTAGGGCCAGCAGTTTGCAATCAATTTCAAACTAAATTCGACACCATCAGATGTATAAGACTTTTTTTATGTTGTTACAATTTCATTTTCTAATGCTAAACAACACTGATCTATAGATAGAAGGTCTTTGGAGCTTAAATGATGGTCAATTGCATTTCTTTTAATTTATATTGCAGGGCGATCTACGGTGGACAATTTATCCTATAGGATAACAGCGATTGTTGAGGAGGAGGCAACACCGTTTTTAAGTGCTTGGTTGGATTGTGAGAATGATGCGAGCATTTAGAAGTCTAATGGATATGCAACTTCGAATAAAAGGATAATGGAAACAAGGGTAAGTAATAAAACATCCCCCTGTGATTTTTGAATTCTACATACATGTCTTATTTACCGTGTTTTATATATACATATATATAGGAAACTGTTAAGTCTGTCGGATCTAAGAAAATGACTAAATCACTACGAAAGCGATTCTTCTACTTCGTTCCAACATTCCCAAATCTCATGAATTGTGTCTCCACTACTTGTACTACCTCAAGTTTGTATTAAACTGTGTCATTTTTCTTTTGTTTATATTAATTTCTGATTCATAAATGCAACAATCATTTTTTTAGGGCAATTAGGTGGCAAAATTGTGGGACTTAATGAATTTATACTATTTAATTGCTTTTTGGGTACCGTATACGAGACTGATAGAAAACAAATGCTTCATAACAAAGAACTCTTAAAGGATTGCTACAAAGTGTCTATTGATAAATCTTTAGTAGATGCAACATGCATACCAGATGTAGGAAATAATGGTTTCAAAATAGTTAAGGATGTTGTAGGTGGTTTTGTTGCATGGCCAAAGAATCAAGTGGTTTTGGATCCAAAGGTACATACATGTATTTTATCAACCTACACACATATATATATATATATATATATATATATATATATATATATATATATAATTCTTAATATTTAATTCAGTGTTTGATACACGCGGCTTTTGTTTCCTACAGGCAACACCACCAAGTACAATACAAATGATTGATGAGAACAAAATTGCACCTAAATTACCAACTAAGCGCAAAAATGTTTACATCTCTTGTGATGCCATGCAAAAGCAAGCTAGGAAGAAGAGTTAAAAGTCTTTAAATTATTGAGAATTTTATTATGTACGACATTATAATTTTATATTTGGTTCAGTTATATTTTTTTCTAATTTTATTGATATTTGGAATTGTTTTGATATTTATTGTTTTCTTTAAATGTGACTCTAAAAGATGCATATGGACCCAACCCTTTTATTGCATACATATTAACACTTTTTGTCACTGTTTGTTAATTCGTTGTGTTGACCTAAATTATACAAAAGGCCAGACACAAACATTAAAATTATGTGGCACTATTAGATGATAAATTGTCACACAAATACACATTTATTCACTTTAAATTGCCTTTGGTCACACTTATTAAACTTTTGGTCACTTTATGGCTTTAATGTATGTGACTAAATAACCAAAAAATACTGGCTTTGTGTGACTAAATATTACATAATGCCACACAAACATAAATTTATGTGACCATTGCTGTATCAATAGTCACACTAATAATACACATTTCAATAAACTTTTAAACCACCATATGGTCACACTTATTATCACTTTTGGGCCATTTTGCTTAATTGTATGAATGTGACTAAATACAAAAACAACCATAGTTTGTGTGAATAAATATATTACAATAAGGTATCACAATCATAACAATTCATATGGCAATTGGACGACGGATGGATTAAGTGTTCACACAAATACACATTTCTTCACTTTAAACAGCACATAGTCACACTTGTTAACACTTTTGGCCACTTTATGCTTAATTGTATGTGACTAAATACCCCAAAAAAATATGCTTTGTGTGACTAAATATTACAAAAGATCACACAAACATAAAATTCATGTGACTATTGGATGATCAATAGTCACACAAAATACACATTTAATAAACTTTAAACACCATATGGTCACACTTATTAACACTTTTGGCCACTTTTTGCTTAATTGTATGTGACTAAATACCCAAAACAAACATGATTTGTGTGACTAAATATTACAAAAGGCCACACAAACATAAAATTCATGTAGGGCATTGGATGATCATAATCATACAAAAATACAACATTTCTTCCTATTAAACAAACATATGGTCACACATCTTAACACTTTTTGGGCAACTTGATGCTTAATTGTATGTGATTTTACAATACCAAAAACATGCTTTGTATGACATAATATTACAAAAGGCCACACAAATCATGAAATTCTAGTGTGTCCATTTTGGTTGATACAATAGTCACAAAAATACACTTTTAATATACTTTAAACACCATTCGATCACCACTTTTTAACACTTTTCGGGCCACTTTTTGCTTAATTGTATGTGACTAAATACCCTAAATATAAACATGCTTTGTGGACTTAATATTACAAAAGGCCACACAAACATAACATTCATGTGGCCATTGGATGAACAATAGTCACACATAATACACATTTCTTCTATTTAAATAGCATATGGTCACACTTATTAACACTTTTGGCCACTTTATGCTTAATTGTATGTGACTAAATACCAAAAAAAACATGCTTTGTGTGGACTAAATATTACCAAAAGGCAACATTATAACAATAATATATTCATGTGACCTTTAGATGATCAATAGTCACACAAATATACAATTTTCTTCACTTTAAACAACATATGGTCACTACTTATTAACACTTTTAGTCGCTTTTATTAATTGTTGGTTACTATATACACCCAAAAATAAACTTGCTTCTTTGTGTGACTAAAGATTACAATTTAAGGCACACCACCAAACATAAAATTCAATTGTGGCCCATTGGATGATCAATAGTCACACAAAATACACATTTCATTACTTTAAATAGCATATGGTCACACTTATTAACACTTTTGGCCACTTTATGCTTAATTGTATGTGACTAAATACCCAAATCAAACATGCTTTGTGTGGCTAAATATTACAATAGGGCCTCACAAAATAAAATTCATGCGGGAAGATTGGATGATAATAATCACACAATCTTATATATTTTTTCAATTTTAAAACAGCTATGGTCACACTTATTAACACTTTGAACCACTTTATTGCTTAATTGTATGTAATAAATACCCAAAAAACAGCTTTGTGACTAAATATTAGAAAAGGCCGACAAAATAAAATTCTTGTTCCATTAGATGATCTATAGTACATAAAAATATTATTTCTTCAATTTAAACATCATATGGTCACACTTATTTTCACTTTTGATCACTTTATGCTTAATTGTATGTGACTAAAATAAAAGATGAAAACATGCTTTATGTGACTAAAATATCAATACTTAAATTGCCACCACAAAAATAAAAGTCATGTGTCCATTGGGTTGATATATAGCACACAAAAATTCCATTTCTTGTACTTTTTAAACAGAAATATGTCTTAATTATTAAACTTTGGTCCTTTATGCTTAATTGTATTTGTGGTGACTAAATACCTAAAAAAAATGATGTGTTTGACCAAATATATTAAAAAGGCCACACAAACATAATATTCATATTGGCCATTGGATGAATAACAGTCACACAATATACACTTTTTTATCACTCTTAAACACCAATATGGTCCACACTTATTAACACTGTTAGACACTTTTAGCTTAATTATATGTGACATAATTTTAAAAAAAAAAACATGCTTTGTGTGACTCTACAGTGTTTACGACCACTCATTTACTGTTAATCCAACTAATTTTTTTAGCTTATATTAGTCACACTTGCTTATGGTTTTGGTATTATTTTTTAATGGATACAACACTATCTCAAAAATGTGACCGTAGGTTACCCCCTTACGGTTCATGCAACCTTTGTCACACACATTTGAAAAATATGTGTACTATATGATTATATCGTCACCTTTTTTGGTTGTAGCCAAATCCACTTCTGTGTTCTAGTGAAACCCCCTGGCTCATTTGCGTCCGAACCCACAACCACACACACTTTTGGTCTGTGTTGGTCACCTAGACATTGATACCAAGTCCTAAACCCTACATTTGGTCCTATAAATACCATGTTATCTCACACTTAAGGTTTCACTTGTCTCTTTACATCAAAACTTCATTTCTTTCTCTCCTTTCTTTCCTCTTACTCACGACACAAACACATGTGTGTGTGTGTGTTGACTTGTCAACCAATAAAAAACCCTAGTACTTGGGATCCTCCTATAAATACCATACTATACACATTAGGGTTCTCATTCTCTTCAAACCACCAAGAAAATTTCTTTCTTCCTTTTTCCTTCCCCTTACCCACAACACACCATTTTAGGGTTTCATTTCCTTGGATTTCCTTCAAGATCCAAGTGTTCTGATTATTGGTCATATCTAAGGTGGTTACAAGTGTTGGTTCTTTGATTTCAAGGGTTTAATTCAAGATCATAAGTTAGGGTTTCAAAATAAATTTGGGGGTTTTGCAAGATCTTGGTGTATGTTCTAGATCTAGTGTTCAATCTTATTTTTTCATCATTTGTAAGCTCTTTCTTGAACCTCCTTTTGATTTCTTTATTTTCTTTTGCTCCTGGTTTAAATCCTATTGTGTTTGTGCAAGTAATTTAAAAATAAACAAGATGACACATGAACTAGTTATATTTTTATGGTTCTTTGATTTACATATTGTTTTGATTGTGAGTATGAGTGAGCATCTGTGTTGCAACAAAGAGGATGATGGAACTAGAATAGATTCAAGTGTGGTTTTGTTGGTTGGTTTAGTAGTGAACGAGATTAGGTTAGTATAGGCACTATTGTGAAGTTTGGATGGATTTTTGGAAGCGTTTACGAAAAATAAAGTTGCTGATCCAAATTTGTTTTAGGGTTTTGGGCGACTTAAAAATGTTTTCATTATTCAAGAAGGTAGTTTTTGGATAGCTCATTTCGTATAGATAGTTTTTCATATATCAAACACTAAAATAGGACTTAAAACGACCGAGTTACGCTCAAATGAAGCTTGAAACATTTTTCGGCAAAACGGTTTTTAATACGATCAGATTAGGAACGAAAATGACCATTTTAACCCCTTTCGAGTCCGTTTAGGAAAAAGTGTAAAACACAAACATAGCCTAAAATGACGTTTCCCTTCCAAAGTCGCGAAAGTTGTGTTAAAAATGCTTTATGAGTGAGATAGACCTAGTTTTCGTCAAGTTATTTTCGGACATATAATTTTATATATTAAAACGTTTTCAAGCGGGTTAGGTCCGTTTAGGTTTCGAAAGACTTAGAAAATATTAACGTACTGTTTTTATATTATTACGAAGGGTTTGGAGTTTTCTAAAAGTGATAAAACGATATTGTTGAACGTTACTAAAAATAGTAAGTTAGTACGAATTAGCGAAATAGAAATGAAAAGTAGGCGTTTAGGTTTCGTTAGTGAATTTATGGAATTATGGACTTGACAAATATAGAGGACGGTATTAACATCCCGAAACTTAGAACTATCTGAAAATAGAAAGTTTCCTAAAATAGTAACTTTCTGAAAATGGCAACTTTTCGTAAGAATGGCGTAACGTTTATATAAACCTAATGAGTTCGTAAAGACACGTTTTTGTTAAATAAACTAAAGCACAAACACATATGGATGTCTATCTCTTTTATAAGCGTCTTATATAACATTTCGTTATTTATTTCTCGTTCTAAAGCGCGTCTTATAATTAGGTCGCGGTTATAGTCGTTTGGTTACTTTATCCTCTTTGTTGATTTACTATCTCATCGTTTGCTTAAGGTGAGTTTATAGCCTCATGTTTTACTTATTTTACATTTAATTTATAACTTTTGGGGTGAGAAACATGCTTGTTTACAAACATGTTTACATTATTAACTTCAAACTCGTTATATCTGCGTTTACAAACTCATATGCATGAATGTTATCAAACTCGTTTATATGCTTGTTTACAAAACTCGTTTACATGATTGATTTCACACTCGTTTTACTATGAATATAAATACTTAATGCTTTTACGAATATGTTGGTTGCTTTTACTACGGATACAAGTACTTTAAACTCTTTACGAATACGTTGGTTGCTTTTACTATGAATGCAAGTACCTTAAAATTTTACATATTACCTAAGTTTCCTTATTGCCACGTAGTACACACTATCATGAATCGTTAATTACTTCGTGTAAGCACAAATGCTATGAATAGATCTATTGGGGTTGACACCCCACCTGGAATTCCTAATGAGTACATTGGCCAGTGGGTGCATTTCATTTGAGGTAGTACTTGAGTGTGTTAGGATATCATTTCATTACCTCAAAACACAAAATAAGAGAAAAATATTAGAGAGATAAAGAACTAGAGAGAGAAATAAAAGAGAGAAAAATGGTTACTTGACTTAGAGAAAATGAGAAGCAACACCCTCTCCACACTTGGAGAGGGATTTATATAGTATAAGAGACTTGGACTCCTTATGGGACGTTTGGGCCTTTAATGGACCGATCTAATGGGCTTTAGCCCGACACCTAGGACCAATTAGCTTAAATGAATTTCTCGTAAACTACGTTTTACTTATACAAGGTTCAGGAATATTAATGACCATCACTTTAATAAAACTAAGTCTAACAATCTCCCCCTAAGGGGTGGTCATTGCACATATGGCTTCACTTCTTGTGACGTCTTGAGTCTCAAAACCTTGTAGACTTGGGAATTCTTTTGAAGTTCCTTTTGCATGCTTGTGATCGTGGATCTTGATCTTTAACTTGATATTCTTTAACAAAATAATGATATCGTGGTCTTTGTCCTTGATTTATCTTGACTACTAAGATATCTAAATCTTTCTCCTTGAATCTTTATGCCTCCTTGCGATCTTGTGTCTCCACCCTCATGCTCAAGGTCTTGAAAGCTTGCTAACAATCTCCCTCAACATTTCTTTGACATGATTACTTATACCACATAATGGAAAGAGTAGTACTTGATCCATTTGTAAGATATATCTTTGTTAATGCCCAACAATCTTGTCGATAATGTTCTTTTTGAGGAAATGCTTGTATATCAAAGATTGCGGAATACTTTGACACATGTACTTGAGCTTTCATCATGTATTTATCTTTGTCAATCTTGACTCGACATGGACTAGAAGCTGCCACTGTTGGGAAAACCTGCAAGTATAGGTTAGTGATAAACATACATGGACAAAAGTGTCTTTGTACTTCGTTGAATACGGTTATAATAACTATGGTTTCACGTTAATCAGTATAAATACTACCTGTGATCAGGTAGAATTCAAAAGAATCTCCTTGACAGGGTTTGACAGATGCACTAGCCATTCTCATTACTGAAGCATCTTAAAGCAGACAACATGGTAAGAGTGAATTAGATAGTTACTATCTTTCTGATTGAGTCGTCAATTTATATACTGGATCAAAATCTATATCCAATTGATACAAGCTTGATTCATTTATAATCTCGCAAGTCACCTATCACGGAGCTGTTTGATGTTGACTCTGGAAGGATTTCCATCGTCACTGTGAATACTAAAGAGTATCACTCTGATGTTCTGGCAATTACCACAAGGATAATGCGTAGGACTCTTTGATACCAAATGTTGTATAATGATGTACGACATTTTGTATATTGGAATCTGTATCCTAGTGATATTTTTGATGGATCTAGTTGGCTCTAGACTCTATAAGTGCACATTTGTTATATATTGAAGCGGACTGCCACCTTTTCAATATCAATGACCTCGGAATGAGAAAGCTGATAGAAACATGTTGATCTCTGTGATAAATGAAACAAACTTCTTTTGATAGAAGCCTGAGTAGCTAGGATGGGTTATGCATTACATCACTGGGTCCATGATGACTTGTCTTCAATATTAGAATCATCTTTGTGATTGCCGATAGATTATGCATTGACTAAGTTTCTGCCTAAGGTTGTATGAAGGGCTTCTTTTTTTCACCCTTTATCCTTACAATTCTTTTTAATTCTTCAACCCCTTCAATGTTAAGCCAACGCGTCCTCATTATCACCTTGTTAGGTTTATTCCGGTGATAACTCATGCCTTAGATAACATTCTTCCCGGTCTCACTTTACTCCTTTTTTCAATCATACCTAAGACTTCTACTCTATCTAATGAAGTGTTCCTGGGTAGATCCCTCTAGTTTTGACTGGATCATGGAATGAATATTCCTAACCTTAACCACCTTATAACTCCTTGAGAAATAATAGTAGGTCGGTCTTTGGGATATTGCCATGAAGATCCATAAAACCATTTGATAAAAATCAATCAACGT
>BQNB010157212.1:0-15179 GCA_026074375.1 Tanacetum coccineum | reverse complement strand
TGATAGAGACATAGGTGCTTCTTTTGTGAGAGCAATTAGAGCAAAATCCATCTTCCTTCGTGGATTTGCTTGATGGTGATCTAATGAGAACCTTAAATTTACAACTTTCTCCCTGCCATCATGCTTTAGAGTCCTTGAATTATCCATTTTAACCCCTAATTTCAAAAAGCCCCTTGATTTGACCTTGTGTAATTTAGAGACGACGGATGAATAGTAACAATGGTCTTGGCGCCTTTTTTTTCTTTTTATAACTGAAAGGGTAAAATTCGTTTTGAACTTTGGGCTAATGGCAAATATAGTCCTTGTCTTTGTTTTATGAAGGTGTAGTGTAAAAGGTTTTTTAGAAATGACAACAATGGTCCATGTGGTTTTATAAAATAGGAAAATGGGCTTTAGGGTTTTGGGCTTTTGGATCCGGGTATGGAATAAAGGGAAATTAAGGGCCCATTAGGCTTAGGGATCATTTATGTAACTTTTGGAAACTTGAAGGATTGTTTGGTAACTTTGGAGTTTTTGTCCTTTTGTTTTTGACTTTTGTTGACTGAGAATTGACCAAGGGTTGACTTTTCTTGGCTTTGGCTTTGAGTCCTTGGCTTCTTTTGTGCTCTTCCGTTCCTCGTGTCCGTGTTTGCCCGTTTTTGACGGTTTTCTTGTGATATTTGATATATCCGTACCTGCATACACAAAACACAAAAACAAGCATATCTTTGCCATTTTTAGTCTGTTTTGGGTCATTTAGGGTCATTTTTGGTGTTAACGGATATGTGTATTTTACACTTATCAAAATTCCTCAAACTAAACGATTGCTGACCATAGCCTAGGAGCAATCAAATGAAAGATAAGGTCGTGCCAAACACTAGTTCATGTGATAGTTTACGAAGACTGGAAGTAGAGAACACCTAGGATTTCTAGTATTTCTATTCATAACAAGTCTGTAATCTGCGTGTAATGACAGGACGGTTTAAATTCAGAACTTCGAATGTTAATGTGTTTGTGTACTCTTGTGGAAAATGTGTGTTTATCTCGAATCATGATGGCTTGTGTTTCTTCATGTTTTTGAAAGACGTGAATCGCTAGAAACTAAGGAAGCCTAATGTAGTGCCTATTAGTACTAGAAAACCCAAAAGTCAAGCGAACAAATCTGTTGCAACACCCCATAAGAAAACAGTTGCATCAGAATCCACTATCACAAATTCAAAGAGTTATGATAAGAATCGTTTAGCCCATCTAGGATTAGTTTTACGAATAACATTAACACGCAGCGGAATAATAAGAACAATAATGCTATTCAACAAGGTTTTACTACTAAACATTTAAGCCTCCATTAATTTGATCAGAATAATGGTTACAAACTGTAACACAAGGATCCCACAATCCTGAGGCTATACTAACTATCTAATAAATAACTCTCTAACTATTACATAAACTAATACTGTTAGACTCTCCTTGGGAGAGATCTAAACTATGATGGATCGCATAAACTACCATACCTTAACTCCTTTTATGTATAAGGAGTCAGGTTTACATGGAAAACTAATAATTGTATAATTCAATTAGTATTCTCTTGACTAATATTATTATCTTGACAATCAATTAGTATTTTTGACAATTATTATCTTTAACCAATTCCATTATCTTTGACCAATTATTCAATCATTTATCTTGACCATATCTTTCAAAATTCTTATCTTTTGTAGTATTCTTTAACTACAACTTTGGTTCCTTACGTGTTTCACATCTTTGTTTCATTCGTGTTTTTTGTCTTTTCATATGAAATAGAATTCCCATCATTCTTCCCTAGTTGATAATGACAAAACCCAATAAGCACGAACTTCCCTTGAAGTTAATATACGAATGAAACTTCTTCCCCTTTTTGTTATAATCAAGTAGGGGTCTTCAGTAGATATGCAACCTGTAGATGGTTAAACATTTAATCAATAAGCTTCCCCTGAAAGTATGCTAACCATCTCTTGAATCTCGAACTCAGTAGGGCTATGTAGTGATCCACTGATGAAGAAAATAGAGTATAACGCGAATTTGATGAAGAAGTTGAATCCTTCCAAGCCTTGTGCCTTATATCTTGTATACCACGACGTTGACTCTTACTCCTAATGTAATAAGCAGACCCGCAAAATCTTTGACAAAATCATCATTCTCTATAATGAGACCACTGAGCACAATCAACGTAACTCCTTCAAGTGATAGCAAATGTAAGCATTAAGCACCCTAAGTTTATAAATCACACACCTTTGCTAGATTCGTCAAGTCTTCGTCACCATACAAACCAAACAAGTTACCTCCAAATGTTGTACATATATTTTGAGATTTGATAAAACACAACCCGTGAAAACAACTTCAACTCAAATAGGCTATATTCAATTCTTCTTCGTAATCACTCTTTCACATAAATCTCAAAATGAGCATAAATTCAATAAGATAAATCTGGTGTGAATAACAGTTCCATCCGAGATCCCAAATCCATCCTCGAAAACTAATGTAGAATGGATATCCTTGTTGATCCTAGATACTAAAGAGCAACCCCGCTCTGATAACCAATTGATAAGATATGTTTAGCATCGGGATTAGTTTTACGAATAACATTAACAAGCAGTGGGAATAATAAGAACCAATTAATCGTTATTTCATCAAGGTTATACTACTAACACATTCAAGCCTCCCATTAATTTGATCAGAATAAAATGGTTACAAATGTAACAAGGTCCACAATCTGAGCTATACTGAACTATCTCAATAAATCTAACAAAAATTAACTATTACATAAACTAACTATTAGACTCTCATTGAGAGAGATCTAACTATGATGGATGCATAAACTACATACCTTAAACCTCCTTTTATAGTATAAGGAGTCAAGGTTTACATGGAAACTAATAATGATAATAATGATAAAATCAATTAGTATTCTTTGACCAAATTATTATCTTTGACCATCATCAATTAAGTATTTTTGACACACAAATTATTAGCTCTTGACCAAAAATCATTATCTTTTGGACCAATTATTCCAATCTTTATCTGTGACCAAATCTTTCTAAGTCTTATCTTTTGTGTTTCTTTGACTTACAATCTTTGGTCATTATGTTTCATTCTTGGTTTCATTTCGTGTTTTTGTCTTTTCAACTGAAATATTATTCTCAACTATGTTACCGATAGGATGTTGTATAAGAAGGACTAATAAAGGCGTGGAACCATGGTGGATAGCACAACAATGCCATCGCATATACATGGGTTCCTAAGTCAAAAGAAAAATAGGTACCTAAAGTTAGGAACGAGTGTGACTAAGTAAAGTTTGTTTTTCCATGATAATGTATCTAGGATAAAACTAATGTCTTAAAACTCACAAACACTTATAGGATCCAATTTGTCATGCTATTCCATCGTACTCTAATCTATTCTTGCAGATTGTACAAACTCATCCTATTCATTGTTGACTTCTGGATGCCACAAAGCAACAGACGGCAATCTATCTTGGCTGTGCAATTTGTTGATAAAATACTTGGGTACCGTTCGTTTTGGCAATGATCAATTTGCCCAATTCTTGGTTTATGGAGTTTTTGGTTCAAGGCAAAAATATCACGATAAAAGGGTTTACTACGTCGATGTCTCAATTCACAATCTTTTCTCGGTTGGTCAATTCTGTGATGCGGATTGGAAGTTGCATTTCGGAAATCTACGTGCTTTTGTTCGAGATCTTAACGGTAACGACTTACTACAGGTAATTCGTGGAACTGATTTATTACCAATTTCTTTCAAGAAACAACTTCAATCAACTCCAATACTGTATCATGGCTAAAGCATCACCAACTCAAGCATGGTTATGGCATTCGTAAGTCTTTCTCCTAATCAACTTCGGACTACATTCAACTTTCTTTCGATGAAAGCTGTGTGATTGTTTAACAAAAACTGAAGTATGTGTCAAGGATCAACTATGTTCCTCTTGGTAAAGTGAGGTATAAAGCAAAACGAAAGTTCATTCAGACAAAGACTGTTCCTAGTTCAAAAGGCCGATTAAATTTGCTTAATTGGATTATTGTGGTCCAATACGGGGTTGCAAGGCACAATTCGGGAAGAAAATATAAAAAAATTCTGGTAATCGTCGATGATACTCCAGATACACTAGGACTCTCTTTCTTACGTTCAAGGATGAAACAACAGAAGTTTGAAAGGACTTTCTTCTCGATGATCCAAAGAAATTTCAAGCCCCAGTAATTTCTGTTCGCAACTGTCCAAGGCACATGAGTCTTAACAAGGACACTTAAATGCATTCTTTTAATGAAGAAGAATCTGAGCATCAAACTTTACTCTCGAACACATGAACAGAACGGCGTTGTCGAAAGACAAAACCCAACTCTCGTTGAGGCTGCTCGACAGATGCTATCGGATGCTAAATTCTTTATTCTTTTGGGCTGAAATGCAATTGCACAACGCAGCTATACTCAAAACAGGATCATCATCATCCCAACTAATGAGAAAACAACATATAACATCATTAATGACAGAAACCACCCAATTAAACACCTTCATACCTTCAACTGAATATTCACCTACAACAATCCCAATCACTCCAACACATGTCAATGCTGAAAGAAAACAAATCTATGATCATGTAGAATTTACCAATCACTTTATGTACACCGATACAAGACAATGGCTGACGTGCTGAGTCTTCCTCACGCAATATTGGTAATTCAAATGTGCATACCTTCAATCAACCTTAAGATTCTGAATACCGATGGACAAAAGATCACCCGTTAACTTCATGGCAATCCATCCAAGCCAGTGCAAACAAGACGACAACTTGCAACCGATCCTGAAATGTGTATGTTCGCACTCACCGTGAGCACTGCTAAACCAAAAAACATTAAGGAGGCAATGGCTGATTCTACATGGATAGAAGCAATGCAAGAAGAACTTCATCAGTTTGACAGACTACAAGTCTGGGAACTCGTTGACAAACCTTTTGGCAAGAACGTAATCAAGCTAAAGTGGTTATGGAAAAACAAAAAGGATGAAGACCAAACTGTAATTCGCAACAAAGCACGACTTGTAGCGAAGGGTTATGCTCAGGAAGAGGGTATTGATTTCGAAGAATCATTTGCTCTAGTTGCTCGCTTGGAGGCTGTCAGGATTTTTGTCGCATATGTTGCACACAAGTCTTTTCCAATTTATCAGATGGACGTGAAAACGGCATTTCTTAATGGTCTATTGAAGGAGGAGGTTTATGTTGCACAACCAGACGGATTCGTTGATCCTGATCATCCAGACAAAGTTTACCGTCTAAGGAAAGCTCTATATGGATTAAAACAAGCTCCGAGAGCCTGGTATGATGAACTCTCAAAATTCCTGATTTCCAAAGGTTTTACTAAAGGTATCATTGACCCGACCCTATTCACGATAAAATACGGGGAGGACATTCTACTTGTGCAAATTTACGTTGATGACATTATTTTTGGTTCTACAAACCTTAAATTTTCTAAACGATTTGAAAAATTAATGCACAGTAGATTTGAGATGTCCTTAATGGTGGAAATGCAATTCTTTTTAGGACTTCAGATCCACCAATCCCCACGAGGTATTTTTATCAATCAGGCCAAATATACTTTAGAGATTCTTAAAAAACATGGTATGGAAAAAGGACAAAGCATTGGTACACCAATGGCTACGAAACCTAAATTAGATGCAGACTTGAGTGGTGAACCCGTAGACCAAACTGACTACCGTAGTAAAATCGGGTCACTTATGTATCTGACATCTAGTAGACCAGACATAGTGCAAGTTGTATGTTGTTGTGCAAGATATCAAGCAAGACCGACTGAAAAACACCTCAAGAGGTAAAAAGGATCTTTCGATACTTAAGAGGTACCATTAACATGGGACTCTAGTATCCGAAGGGTTCTGGCTTTGAACTAACAGCTTTTTCAAATGCTGATCATGCCCGACCTATGCGTTGAACTCTCACAAGCACATCTGGAGGAATACATTCCTAGGTGTTAAGTTAGTCATGCTGTATGACCAAGAAGCAAGACTGTACTGCAATGTCACCGCAAGGCAGAAAACGTGCGTTTATCTGCAAGTTGTGGCACAAGTAATGAGGATGAGGACACATTTCAAGATTATCGGCTTCAACTACAACAAAATACCGTTGATTTGCGAACCTCTCAGATAGCCATAGCAATCTCATGCAAACCCCGTGCAGCACTCCCGTACCAACACATCCATACTCGGATCATTTCTTAAGGACAGGTGTTCAAAACGGTATAATTGAATTGTACTTTGTCAGAACTGAATACCAATTGGCTGATATGTTTACTAAAGCCCCTATTCGAAGATAGTTTTCAGTATCTTGTCAGGCGAATTGGTATAAGAATTTGACTCCATCAGCACTGGAGGTTCTGAAAAAAATCTGCTTGATACTTCATCAAACATCACCATGTACATATTTTTGAAAAAAGAAAAATACAAAAATATAAAATTTCAAAAAGAAAATACAAAATCAAAAAATGTTTTCAAAAAATAATCTTCTCGACGTTTCTCATAGAAATCGATCACATTTACTAACCAGAAAAGTTGAATAAACCTCGGCCACTTCTCGTGTAAAATGAAGTTCAACAACAGGAGTTACCAAAAGTTTTTCACAAAACATGTCCTTTTTAATAATCATGAATACATGAAATCACACTCGCAATTACAACTCCGACCCGAACGACAAAGGAGAGACTACGCCATAAAGTGCGCTTATCCTAGCGTTAGCAGAGATGACCTTCTAACATTTGGTTTTTTTCTAAACGTTGAACCTAATTTTTCAGAATTTCTCAATGACAATTCAAAATCTTTCAAAATTGCGTGTTCAACACTCCATCCCACGAAAAAGTTTTTCAAGACAATTAATTCTACATATTGGTGTCATTAATTAAATGAGTCAGTGTTAAGAGGGGGAGTTTTTCTAAACACAAAGGTTTTAATGATTGTTGGATACATCATAACATGACAATCTTTGTATTCACACATATATAAAAGTACTTAATAACATCCACGGACAAATAATGACAAATTACATAGATAGAATGATTATAGATGAATAGGTTGTTGAGCATCAATTTTTCAAGAATTCCTTCGATGACAATTAAGAATCTTTCAAAATTGTGTGCTCAACAAATGCTAACCCTCCAATTTTATATTCTTTTACAACTTGGTATATCATTGTTTTAGGTGTCAAACATAGGTAAAAAATGAGGGGAGCAAGTTAATGTTCCATATAATTCATGCTAAGTAAAAGTTTTCCCCATGGTATTTCAAGACAAATTTTAATCACAAAGTATTTCAAAAACTAAGTGAATTAGTATTTAAAATAAGGGGAGAAATGTATTTAAAATGTGATCTTGAAAATAATAAGTGATCTTATCGACTCAAAGTGCTTGATACTCTTCGAAAAAGGTTTTATGGTTACGATCTCATACCCTACAACATCTTATTTCACGACGATTCTGAAGTCATAAGGTGGTAAGGTTAGGTATTTGTCCTATGATCCAACCAGAACTGGAGGGATCTACCTAAGGACACTCCATAGTTAGAAATAGCAGTCCTTAGGTATGATTGGAGATGAATGTGTATAAGGGAAGAATGCCGACTAAGATTGAGCTAACACTGGAACAATCACAACAAGGTGTTAGTAATGACGTCTTGGTAAGCATTGAAGGGGTTGAAGAATTAAAAATAAATGTATGGATAAAGGGTGAAAAGAAAGAAGCCCTCCCTACACCTTAGGCAGAAACTGGGTCAATACATAATCTATCAGTTTTCACAAAGATGAATTCTGATATTGAAGACGACATCATGGACCCAGTGATGCAATGCATAACCCTTCCCAGCCATTCGAGTTTCTCTCAACAGAAACTTGTCTCATTTGTCACGGAGATACACACAACTTCTATTGACTTTCTCACTCCGAGTTAGTTGATATTGAATAGGTGGCAGTCTGCTCCAGCCTCCGATTACTAAAACCAAAATGCACTAATCGAGTCTAGAGCCAAGAGATCCATAAATAAATCTCATTAGGACACATTCCATTACTAACACTTGTTGAACACCAATAAGTTTACAAGCTGTTAACAAGATTCCTATGCATTATCCTTGTTATTATGCCAGAACATCCAAGTGATATGTATGTATTCACAATGAAGATGGAAATCCTGCTTGAGCCAACATCAAACAAGCTCTTGGTAGGTGACTTGCGAGATTCTATATGAATCAAACTTATGTCAACTAGAAAGAAATGATGATGTGATTCAATGTGAATCAAACTTGTTCTAGTAAATGAATTGACGGCTTAATCAGAAAGATAGTAACTATCTGATTCACTCTTACCATGTTGTCTGCTTTGAGACGTTCTGCTCCGGTAACAAGAACGGCTAGTGCAGCTGCGAAACCCTGTCAAGAAGATTCATTTGAATTATATCTGATCACAGGCAGTATTTATACTGATTAACGGGGAACCGTGGTTATTGCAACCTTATTCAATGAAGTGACAAAGACACTCTCGTCCATATATGTCGATTATCACTAACGTAAATTTGCAGGTTATATGGTAGTGGTGGTATCCCATTCGAGCTGAAGTCGGATTCATTACCACATGCTCATGCTCAAACTACAAACATATACTATAAGCATCAAGATTCAAGAATCAAGAAAGCTCAAGATTTAAAGACAAAGACTTCCGCAAACTATGATATTCAAGATCTTCCTTCAAGACATCAAGATTATCAAGACAATAATTGTCAAGGGAGATTGTTAGAAAGATTTCATAAAGATGCAAAGTATGAGCTTGTTGGTCAAGACACAAGATCACAAGGAGGCAAAGACGATCAAGACTGAAGGATAAAGATTTAGAGATCTCGGACGTAAAGACGAAGTCGA
Source organism: Tanacetum coccineum (assembly GCA_026074375.1). Taxonomy (NCBI): domain Eukaryota; kingdom Viridiplantae; phylum Streptophyta; class Magnoliopsida; order Asterales; family Asteraceae; genus Tanacetum; species Tanacetum coccineum. The sequence goes on along the minus strand of BQNB010157212.1, from coordinate 6,245 downwards.
AAGACAATGACAAAGGCTCAAGATTAAAGATCGCAAAGCATGAAGGAACAAGCCTACAACATAGACAGAGACAAAGATCACAAGACCTTAACGACATAAGCAATCTCATTGGACTCATGAAGGAGTGTCACAATGAACTCACTTCGGTGGAGATTGTTAGCCTCAAATATTGAGTCAAACATGGAAGTTCGTTCACTAAGAATATTAAATCTCGGTCATTTATTTATGTAACGTCGTAATAGGCTAGAACGGGTAAACAGGCTTGTTTATGTAAGCTAATCGGTCATGTATACCTGGCGAAACCCCAAGTATTCCCGAGCCCGGTCCGTAGAAATACTAAAGGCATGCAATCCTTTTAGTCTAAGTATAAATACACCTCTCCAAGAAAGGAGAGGTGGTTGGTTCATTTGTAAACTTTTGTCCTGCAAGTAAACTTCCCATTCCTTGTTTCTCTCACTAAACTCTTATCTAAACTTCTTCCTATTTTCTTCTTATTTTCTTATATGAATGAGTCAACTCGGTAGTTATCGAGTTGACCGAGTCAGAGTCAAACGGGTCACTCAGCCGAGTCATTGGTCAAAGAAAAGGACGTAAAAGATATGTGAAAGACAGACTCGTTTGTTAAACTAAAATAACCATCCAACACCAACAAACATCACAGCCTCAACCACAACAAATCAAAACCATCAACAACAAACAACAACATTTATACAACAATCATCATTAAACATCCCTTCGTCACAATACCCACATCGAACCAAATCCAACTACCCTAATCCTACATCCCTTCGTCTCATCTCATCATCGACTCTAATCACATCATACCTTAACCAAACTCATATAAAAAACATATATCTCAGAATCTTTCTTTCGTGAAAAACTATGTCGTCAAGATCACTCAACGATCCATCAAGTGAAAGAAAACATCCTCATCGATCTGTGGAGGTTAAATACTCTCACTCTATATTTGAAATTAAAGAATGATTATTAACAAACATGTTATAATTACTCTTTGTTTCATTGGAATACTCAATACAGAAAAACAAAACCTACCCAAGACCATTAAACAGATCCTGAAGTTGAAACACTTGTTCTTCTGTTGTGGGCTGTGTCAAAATCAAATACCATAAAGATCTTAGCTTGGGTTTGGGATTTATGTTAATCGATTGATAGTAAGATGAGTTGATTGTTACTCAGGATTTTAAGAGTTGTGGTTACTGCGTCTTTGTTGCCTTGGAGGGATAAGAACAAGACTTTTATTTTCATTTTGATATGGAGTATACATGTCTGCTTTGGTAGAAATTTGATACTGGATTTTTATTTGGGAGCAGATCTATTTTGGGAGAGATGATAGATTGACTGTGTTTTTTTATGTGTGAGATAATTAGGGTTAACTAATGCCCTAATAATAAGGGATGTGGTGATTTATATCCATCTTTAGGGTATATGGTTTATGTTGGACCAGGGTTGTAACAATACTTAGATCGGGTCTTCTAAAAGTTAGAGTTGGGCCTAATTGATCTATACCGAAAACACTAAGTGGGTTGTGTACATGGCTCATTTATATGGCTGTGTATCTATCTCTATTTAGGCGTGGGCTGGATCACATTGATTGGGCCACGTTTGATGGTAATCGAGCTGTTGAGTATGTTAGAATTAATGGTGTATGCCGAGTATAACACGCTATCATGACAAATTGAACTAGACAATGTTTCTTAGTTGACGACAATTCACAAATAACATTTTTCCTAGTTTAATAACATTAAAAAACAAACACGATACATAACACTAAAACGATCCGAATAAGATTCACTAAAACAACAAACGGCTAAGGATTCGGATTACGATGACAAGTGATCACGAAGTTGATTTGGTATCCCTTATTTGAGCTTGAAGTTGGATTTCACGAAGGCGTCTACTTATTTCATCATCGAGACTTCCTTCTATTTTCTACCCCTTTTCTTTAAACCCAATCTATCGATTGATAACTTGCTTAAACGTATACGGTTTATGATTAAGACTTGGATTATCTAGTTATTTCCTTATGTAATGAGTTATATTGTAGTGCTCATAGGTTATAGCTATCATGTAGATTATAAATGACATATAATATCAGGGATAAAAATTGATCTGGAGGTTGGATAAAGTAAAATAAATGAATATCCATTTTATTAGAGTTGAAAGGTTAAAGAGATGGGAAGAGTGTATGTGTTAGAGAGAAAACACACACACTTACACTTTTACCACCCCTCCATGGAAGTATAGAGGGGGTATTTATAGTCCCGGGCTTTACTAGCTAAACTAACCCGACAAGACTATAAATGATAAATGTAATTCCAGATAAGTCACCATATTTTAGGGCTAACAATCTTCCCCCAATATGTGGACTTACGGAATTACTTACAATGTTCCTAACAAGTACAAATAACAATGTAATATAGTCTTCCAAAGCGCTTCCACAGCTGAAGTTGTCTTCTGAGTTCTCCTCGTCTTAAAACTTGTATTCCAGCTTAATCTCATATGACTTTACTTGTTCTTGAAACCAATTTAGTAATGCATGAGTTGATTAACCTTCCCCCCCAATCCATTCAGCCAGGTCCCTTGAAAAGCTTTCCTTCTAGACTCCTTTTTGCGGAAGTTTTTGAATCGGCTTCCCCCTAAACCAACATCCCTATCTTGAGTAGATTCTGAAACATTGATGTAGCTTGAACAATCTTCTACTTGTCATCAAAGTGCACAGCGAAATTTTGTAGAAGTCAAACCACACAAGCGACCACTTCTTCTGCATTAAAGGAGCTATTGTGAATATCCTTCGGGGTACAGAGCGAGAAATCAGCAACTGTTCTTCTCACGTTTGCATAATACTTCACAAACCATACTAAGAAATTTTTAGGGCTAACAAACTTCCCCCGGAATGTTGACATGGTAACGATCAAATTCAATTAAGGTCCCGCGATTACACATTTTCCCCCATGATGGTTGCCGAAACTCGCTGAAGCATCATTGTCCGTGTACTACCATATACTCGTGAAGCTTCTTGTCCACAAAAGCTAAATCTTGATACTCAAAAGAATCATTACCCCTCTATGACTCACAAGACCATAGAGGGAGTTATGGAAGCAAGAATCAAGAACACATTGGTATATACTTTAAGGTCTTGTCAATGAATGTCATCGAATAACTTTGAAGATATGCTTAACTGTGAAGTATCGTTGTCTTTGAATAACACAAAAATACCCGTGAGAAGTGCTGATTACATCTTAACCTTTACAATCTCTGGCTAACTTACCAACCTTGTATTCTCTAGGCTATTGTCGTGATCACTTGGTGAAGTAAACTCGATATTCCAAACTTGAAACTGAAGTAAAATCCCCTAAATTTGTTACTTAATTTTGCATTATTGTTGATTGAAGAACGGTGCAGAAGAAAAACGCTAGAGTACCTATGATACCACAACATCCAAAGTCTAAGATTAAACCACCTCTTGAAATTATCCACATCGACATCTGCGTGTGACACTGAGTACTACAACGTAACTCCTTTAAGTGATAGTTGTCCAGGTCTTCATCCAACCACCCCTTGACTGCTGGAAACTAGATAATCCAAGTCTTAATCATAAATGTATAAAGTTCAAGCAAGTCATCAATCGATAGAAAATAGAAGGAAGTCTCGATGATGAAATAAGTAGACGCCTTTGTGAAATCCAACTTCAATTGCAAATAAGGGATACCAAATCAACTCCGTGATCACATTCATGCGTAATCTTAATCTCTACCATTTTGTCATTTAAGTGAATCTTTTCAGGATTGTTTTGGGATTAAGTGTTGTTGTTTGTGTGGTGTGTTGTTATGGTTGATATATTATATTCCCAAATTCGGTCATATGCCCAAAGTCGGTCACATGCCCACCTGATGCGCGGATCGACCTTCGCGGTAAGGTCAAAAAAAAATTCAAGAAATTAGGTAGTCAAAACTAGGTTTTTTGTATGGCAAACCGCCTCCTTTGGCAACCTGCCACCTATGGCAAACCGCCACCATTATTACACCAAACCGCCACCACAAGGCAAACCGTTGCCATGGGCAAACCGCCGCCTAGGGCAAACCGCCGCCTAGAACATTTGTCAAACCGCCATGGATTTTTTGTTTTGACCGGGTCAACTCGGTAAATACCAAGTTGACTCGGTTAGGGTTTAGATCGGGTCTCAAACAACACTTGACTAGTTCGGTTGTCAAGGGATACGACTAGTTCGGTTGATGAAGGGATACGACTAGTTCGGTTGTTTCTACTAAGTGACTCGTTCGGCTCTTTCTATGAAAAATGACTAGATCGGTTCATTAAGTTGAACTCGTTTGGTTCCCACGTACAAATGACTAGATCGGTTCACATAAGCCCGTGACTAGATCGGTTTGTAAACTCGTTCGGTTCCACAAGACACCAAAACGTACTGTCGTCCTTTTCGCAAGAAAAATGGATCTGTCAATGACAGCAAAAATTGTGGATCTGAGTCTTTTTTGCATTTTGTCCAAACTGCTACCAAGAAAAAAAAATGAACAAACCCAGATTTGCTTCTTCAAAACACATAGTCTTTTAAACATAAAAACAACAGATTTGAACCATATATGAAACATAAACATATAACATCAAACGCTATCATTTTTGTGGCTTTTACACAAGAAAAAGAACACAAAAATGGATCTGAACAGTAACCGGGACACCTTGAACAGTAACGAACATGAACAGTAACCGGACAACAACAGACATGATACGACACACCCCTGCAGCTCTGATGCCAATTGTAGATTATAAATGACATACAAGAACAAGGATTAAAACTGATCTGGAGGTTGGATAAAGTGAAATAAATGAATAGCCATTTTATTAGAGTTGAAAGGTTAAAGAGATGGGAAGAGTGTATGTGTTAGAGAGAAAACACACACACTTACACTTTTACAAAAGTAAGCTTCACCCCTCCATGGAAGTATGGAGGGGGTATTTATAGTCCTAGTGCCACATAACTATCGTAACTAGTCATTATTAGTCCCTATGTGACATGCTATAAATAAACTAATGTAATTCCGTGTTTGTTACCATATTTTAAGGCTAACATATCACTTAAAGGAGTTACGTTGTAGTACTCAGTGGCACACATAGATGTCGATGTGGATAATTTCAAGAGGTGGTGTACTTCTTATACTTTTGATGTTGGGTATAAAGTACTTATAGATTTAATCTTGCACCGTTCTTCAATCAACAACAATGCAAGCTTAAGTAACAAATTTAGTAGATTTTACTTCAGTTTCAAGTTTGGTGTATCACATTTACTTCACCAAGTGGTCTCAACAATAACTGACAGAATACGAGGTTGGTAAGTTAGCCAGAGAATTTAAAGGTTGAGATGTAATCAGCAATTCTCACATGATATTATTATGCCATTCCAAGACAAAGATACTTCACAGTCTAAGCAAAATTCTTAAAGTTTGATCCACAAGAAATGTCACTAGTTCGATGGTCCTTGTTCGATCCACAATAAATGTCACTAGTTCGATGGTCCTTGTTCGATCCACAAGAAATGTCACTCGTTCGATGGTCCTTGTTCGATCCACAAGAAATGTCACTAGTTCGATGGTCCTTGTTCGATCCATAAGAAATGTGACTCGTTCGGTCCTCTAATGTTGAGACTCGTTCGATCCTTGAAGGAAATACTAGTTCGATCCTCTAAGGAAATACTAGTTCGATCCAAGCTAAAGAAATACTAATTCGATCCAAGCTAAAGAAATACTAGTTCGATCCAAGCTAAAAAAAATACTAGTTCGATCCAAGCTAAAGGCCCTCGTTCGGTCCTCTAAAGAAATACTAGTTCGTTCCAAAACTAAATATCCCTCGTTCGATCCTTGAAGTAGTAACCTCGTTCGCTTTCAAAAGAGAATTTTGCTTAGCCACGCACGAAGTAACCACGATTACAAGAAAATTACAAACACTAAATCAAACCAAATCTAAGTAACCAAATCGAACCACTTTTCTTACTAAAAAAAATGAAAAAACCACGAAACAAAACTTACAAACACGAAAATAACAACGAAAAACTAACAAAAAACTAAACCCACCCGTGGCGAATGATACCAAATGTCGGAACCCAATATATCACTTTCACTTCATTATGATGAACAAGAAAATAAGATGAGAAGAAATAAAAGAATTGTAGAGAGATGTTAGAGAGAGAAAGATAGAGAGAGAAATAGAGTTTG
>BQNB010157210.1:0-15179 GCA_026074375.1 Tanacetum coccineum | reverse complement strand
ATATGTCATGGAACACTACCCTCATCTCGACAATGGCATTTACAATGTTGTTGATTGAGTCATACGTCCTCTTGCTCTAAAACAAACTCGAAAACCCTAAAGTGATCATGGAAAAGCCCATCACTCTGTCTCATCGACATCCGCCCATCATAACCGTGGATCTTCATCTTGCAAAGGAGATGATGATGAGGATGATGGTGCTTCTCGTGCTAGTACCCCATCTCCTACCACCTATCTAAACTCTCTCGAACCACTTAATTACCAACGATACGAAATTCCCTCTCCTTCCGAACAAAGTGATTATCTCCTTTTCGAGAGACAAACTGAATTGCTTAATCAATCACAAGAGATCCATAAAGAGGTTAGAGGTGGATTCAAGTCATTCAAAAAGGCATTGCGAGGAGTCTTCGGCAAGAAAAAGAAGTGAAGATGTTGAGTGATGACTAGCTTGGTAGAATTATTGGTTTAAGACTTTATGTGAACTTATGTTAATGTTTAATTAATCATGTGATGACAACCCAACTTAGTTGGAAGAACTTAAACTAGTTTAAGCTTGCTTTGAACCTCTAATTGTTAAGTGATATGCTTTTAATTATTTGCATGCATGCATGATATACTTGTTTCTATACATATTTATGTTTTCACAAGGGACTTGCTGCAAAATGGCCACCAAAACACAATCTTTCTTACAAATTTTTGCAAAAAATCAAATTTTTGGTCGTTTGAAAAACACCAGATGGACGGCCCCCTTAATTCATAAGGGCGGTCCCCTTAAAGATAAGGGGGCCGACCATTAATTAAGGGGACCGGCTATCTGGTTCACGGATTTTACTGTTTCCTTTTTCTTTTTGACTACCTTTTACCTAGCCTCAGCTATTCTTACTCAGATTGCTAGAACAGATTTTAGAAATTTCTAAACCAATTCAAACTCATTCCATTTTCAACCAAATCTCTTCCAATAAATTCCCTCCAAATGCATATCAACACCTCATCATCTTCTTTATCCTCTATCAACCACCATAAACCACCATGGCATCCACTAAAGCTTCCATTTCCAAAGCTTCCAAAAGACCAAAAATCAACATCATTCCATCAAAACAATTGTTTGTAGATTTAACTCAAGAAGACACCAAAACCCCATAACTCAAGCATCAACTCTCATCACCTAATGCTCCTAATGCACCCTCAAAACCACCATCAACCAAAGGCACTTCCTCTTCCTCCATTGACTACACACCCAAATCACCAACCTCATCCATATCACCATCAACAAATGGTTACTTGAACTCACCAACATCCCCTCCTCTAAGAGTTCCTCCACCTTCCCCAACTCAAGAAAATGCATCAATGGACATCACTCTCACCCTTTCATCAATTACCCCACTTGATGTCTAATTTGCTACTCCATCACCCTCTCCACCTATCTTTGGTCATCCCATTCCTTAGAACCTTCTTGAGACACATGGAGACTCATGTTTGTGTTGCATTTACAACCGTACTCTTATCTTTGGATTGAGATATGAGCTTCAATGCATGTTTTCACACATTGAATACATGCTTTTAGAACCTCCACCACCCAACTCACCACCACCACCATCACTTTCACCAAACTAAACATACACCATGTTTAGCCATTTTTAAATAATTATCAACCAAACCTTTTGCAAGCAAGTTCCATGGAATTCTAGGATCTTTGTAGTTTAAATTTTATGTATGTTGTACTAATATACTTCAAGCATATTATTTCTACTTGATGTATGCATGCTTGTGTGTCATACACAATTATTATGTTTAATGAATGGCCTTTAGTCTTATGTTTTAATTATGCACTAGTTTTCTTTTTGGTTGATTGTATTATTCACATCCATAAAATATAAGCCTAGTTGATAAATATTTGTGATTGTTAGTTTACACAAATAACATGACACTTGTTAAGCTTTATCAACATGTTTAAATATTTTTTCCTAGTTGCTACATGTTAGAAATGGTTGTCTTGTTCAATTCCTTGGTGCCCTCGAACAAGGGGGAGTACACATCAAGGGGGAGCATTTATTTCGTCGTTTGCTAATCGGCGGAGCCTTTTTGATTCTATAAAAAGGGGGGAAAATGGAAATAAAACTCACTAAAAACTTGTTTAAAATTAATTTTACATTTAAAAAGGGGGAGATTGTTGATAGAAATAATGCCTAAAAACATTATTAATATTTTTCGATCTCTCTACGTTTTGATAATCACAAAATGTATAAACAATTAATGAAAAATTAATTATAAACAAGTAATTAGTAGTAAATTTTCGTTTTGAAAGTTTAATCACTTAAAGGTATGAATAAACAAATGCTTAATGTAGTTTATGATCAAAGGATTTTTTATTTAAACTCATACTTTTTATAAAAATGACACAAGCATTTTTATATCTTTTACAAAAATATTTTTAGATTTAAAAGAAATATTTTATTCAAATAAATATTTTGAATTCAATTTTTCTACCCAAAAATGGCTAGAAATGTTCCAGAAAACACCTCCCCTAGAAAAGACAAAAAAGAGAGCGTTAGGCATGGGCGGGCCCCCTTAATTATAAGGGCGCCCCCTTAATTTTAAGGGGACTGGCACCCTAATTAAGGGGACCGGCCACGTGTCTTTTTGTCACAGCTTGCCTATAAATACTGGACTATTCCCCACTGATTTTCTCACCTTTTGCACACACTTTCTTTCTGTTCTAAAGCAGTTTATATACTCCTTTCATTCCTTTGATCATTTAATCATAAAGCTTTGTTTCCAAGTGATCCAATTCCTCAAGTGCAAGAGAAGAATACTTCTCATCATCAAATCAAGAAGTCTTATAGTATAATTGATATAGTTGTGTAGTTGTGTTATATCTTGTAAATCATTTGTGTATATTGAGAAGGTATGTATCGTAGTTGTGTACAATAAGTAGATTGTTGTGATCATTGTAAGTATAGTTAGATCAGGGTGATCTTAGTAAGTAGTGATAGATTGGTGTGATCGTAGTAGTGTCTTGGTGAAGTGAAGTTGTGAAGCAAAGTGAAGTTGTGAAGTGAAGAGAAGTTATGAAGTAGAGAGAAGTTGTGTAGTGAACCCAAGTTGTGATTTGTTGTGAAGTAGTGTGTTGTGTTGTGATAGATTGGTTCTAGCTAAGATTAAAACTCGACATTTCGCTTAGTGTCAGAAATTGGTGTAAGCTAAGTCGTGTACGATTTTCTCTACCTAAAAGGAGTTTGTTGACATAGTGAAGATAACTCTCGAGTTTGGTGCTCGAGGAGTGAAGTAGGGCAAAGAGGTGCTTCGTTACCGAACCATTATAAATCCTTATGTTGTGGTTTGATCCTTCTAACTCTTATCTCTTGTCTTTCATATTTACTTGTCATTTACATACATACTTGTATTGTTCATATTGTGCGCATATCGAGATCACACAAAAGTCAAATCTAAGTTTTTATAAACAAGCATAACATTAATTTAAAAAGTCGTAAACTATTCAACCCCCCCTTCTAGTTTTCTACAATGTCTATTATGGTGGTCCAGGTTAATGAGTGTTCTTGGGTACGGTGGTTGAAGGTTGATCTTGCTGTGGAGTGCTCGCCGACCGTTGTACTCTTTTTTCCTCCTCCAAGGTTTTTTCCTCTGGGGTTTTTCTTGGGAAGGTTTTTTAAAGAGGCAGTATTGGTTGGCTTATTTTTCTCCTATGGTGTTGCTGCTGAGGGGTTTGTATGAGGTTCTTTGTACGCCTAAGTGGTTTTTCCCTATTGGTGTTATAGTTAGTGTATCTTGATTTGTAGTGTTGTCTTTGTTGGGAATTAAACTTATCATACTTAGTACTGCTCATAAGTTACAACTGCCAGTATTAATCAGTTAGTACTGCTAGAGTAAGTTAGTACTGCCAGTACTAACTTAAGACTGTTGAAGGACTTAAGACTACTGGTTATAGAGTTACTACTGTTGGTTCAAGATTAATGTTGCTGCTGAAGTTAATGCTAATTAGTCAAATAGAAGACTGAAGTTAATGCTAATTGACTGAAATTAATGCTGATTAGTCAAATAGAAGACTGAAGTTAATGATGATTGAAGAGATTAATGCTGATTGAGAATTTGACTAAATATTTTGGAAAGTATTAAATACTTAGTCATTGTATTTAATACATTTGACTAAATACTTAGGAAAGTATTGTAAGCATGAAAGATGCGATGAAAATCAAAAATTAGGGACACATTATCTTAGTTTGAAATTGTAAGAAGTAAAAGATGAGAATTCAAAATGAGAGATAGATTCGAAAATCAAATTTGGAATTGATTGAAATGGAATGATAATCAAAGTTACGAAAAAAGACACTATGTTTGTGTTGAGAGTTTTTGAGAAGATTATCGGGTATTAGCTCTAGGTTTGCTTATAAAAAGTGATTAAGGACTTTCCCGTCTATGAAGTACTTGATGTGTTGATGGATACTTTTTTGTTTTCTGTATAATGAATTTTGAAATGTGAATTGAAGATATGTTGTTTGTAGACCTTTCTACTTTGATTTATCCGATATGTTTGTTTCTTCTTTTTGGGGATAAAAAAAAATAAGAAGAAAAAAAAGAAAAAATAAAAAAATTGTCATTTTTTTAGCCTTGACTTTCATTTTAATTTATTTTCGAAGTCTAATATTTGAACAACCATCCCTTTTGAGTTAATCCCGCAGTTTCCAGTGAATTTTTTTTTGAAAAGTTTTTTGTAGAGAGTTTTAATATAAATCCCACTGTTTTGTTGACGAAGAAATAATTTTTATAACTCCCCCTTTTTTGAGTAGGTAAATATCTCCATTCAAGATTTTCTTCCTTTTTTAGATTAAAATTTTTTCAAATACATAGTTATTCTTGAATAATTTTAATCATTTGAGTTTCTGATGATGAATGATATATGATCAAAAAAAAATTTTATTAACCCCCCCACCCCCCCTTTTCCCCACCCCTTGTTTTTTCCCCCCCTCACCCCCCCCCCCTTGCTCACCTCCCCCCCCCACTTTGAACAACCCCCCCCCTTTTTTGCCCCCCTTGTTCCTTCCCCTTGAACAAATATCTGTTGAAGTATCTTGTTGAAGAACTTATTCAAGAGATAGTTATTTTTCCACAGTTTTAAACACACTTAAGAATTTTCCTGATGATGAAGTGATAGAAAAGATTTTATAACACCCCCTTGAATAAATATCTAATTAAAGAACTTATTCAAAAGATAGTTATTTTTGCAGTTTCCAGCACACTTGATTTTTCGAAGATGATGATTTTGAAAAATGATTTATTTTTGTGAATGAACATGATTACAAAACATATATTTTACCGGTGACAAATCATTTGGTATATGAATAACTCCCCCTCAGTTAGTGATATATTTTCATCTTTGAAAGACATGTTATGAAAGACAACATCATTGAAATGATAAATTGGAGAAGATATGTGTTTGCATCATTTAAATTATGTTTTTGTGTTTTTTGAATTTGAATGTATTTACAAATGGTTTGATGTATGATCTTTCATTCAAGAAGATAACTTTGCGAGACGTTCCAACTTTGCGAGATGTTCCAACTTTGTTGGAGTCATACATCGCATACCAATCATGTGAACTAAGTACTCAAATCGTTCTTTTGGAAAGGCTTTAGTAAATAGATCAGCAAGCTGGTATCCGTTCTGACAAAGTAAAGTTTAATTGTACCTTGTTCAACATGCTTCTTGATAAAATGATATCGGATGTTGATGTGTTTAGTACAAGAATGTTGTACCGGATTACATGATATGGCAATTGCGCTCTTTGAATCGCAGTACATTGGAATCTTGGTGTAACGATATACATAATCTAGCAATTGCATCCTCATCCAAATGACTTGTGCGTAGCATGCAGACAAAGATACGTACTCCGCTTCCACAGTTGACATAGCTGTACAATCCTTTTTTTGACGACCAACTGACTAGCTTATCTCCCAGTAATTGGATTCCTCCAGATGTGCTCTTGTAGTCATCATGACACCCTGCTAAATCTGGATCTGAATATGCAATTAGCTCATCTAAAATCCTTCGAGTACCACAAACCCATGTTATATGTTTGTTTGAGGTAACAAAAGATTCATTTGACCTCTTTGAGGTGTTTCTTAGTTGGGCGTGCATAATAACGTGCACAAACAAATGTTGTAAAGGAAATATCTGGTCAACTTGTAGTGAGATACATGAGTCCCCCGATCATACTACGGTATTTAGGTTGATTAGTTTGGGTACCCTGTAAATCTGCATCGATTCTGGCTGTAGCCATTGGTGTACTAATGGAATCACATTTTTGCATACCATGTTTTTTAAGAAGCTCCAAGTGTGTTATGATTGATTAATGAAGATTCCACATGGGGATTGACGAACCTAAAGTCCTACGAAGAACTTCATCTCACCCATCATTGACATTTCAAAATTATCTTTTATTAGTTTTGCAAATTTGTTTGAGAAAACAGATTTGTTAAACCAAAAATGATGTCATCAACATATATTTGAACTAATAAAATATCATTCCTGTGTCTTCTAGTGAATAGTGTTGGACCAAAAATACCTTTTGTGAAATGATGGTCAATCAAGAATGAGGAAAGCTTGTCATACCATGCTCTTGGGGCTTGTTTGAGACCGTACAAAGCTTTCTTAAGATGATAAGCATGATTAGGAAAGTCTAGATCTACAAATCTGTCAGGCTGACTTACAAAAACTTCTTCTTTCAGTGGTTCATTAAGGAATGCAGTCTTGACATCCATCTGGTAGATAGTGAAGTTCTTGTGAGCCACGTATGCCACAAACAATCTGATAGCTTCAAGTCATGCGACTAGAGTGAACGATTCCTCAAAATCTATTCTTTCTTGTTGACTTTAATCCTTGGCAATGAGACACGATTTATTCTAAATAACTGTGTTTTCAGCATCCATCTTGTTTTTCTAAAGCCAATTGATCTTGATTACATTCCTGTTAGCATGTCTTTCAACAAGTTCCCACGCATCTAATCTTTTGAACTGATTAAGCTCATCTTGCACTGATTCGATCCAGCTATGATCAAGCATAGCTTCCTTGATGTTGGTAGATTTAGTAGTACTCACTGTTAACACATACATACACATTTCTGCATCAGTATGGAGTCTACTTCTTGTTGTAACAGGCTTTGAAGGGTCACCAATCACTTGTTCAATTGGATGATTCTTAGTCCATATATCAGTGAAGCGATATTGTTGGTGAAACCCATGCATATTTGATGAAACCTGGTAGTTTGAAGATGATCCAGCTTCTTCAAACTCAGGAGTTGCGAATGGATTCATAAAACTATAAATGACTTTGCAAAATAAAAATAAAGCTTTTAAATAAGTTTGTGAAGGTAGCTAAGCTTCACATTTCATTCATTAAAATCATTAAAGACATTACATAAAAGATATAAATTCAAATATTTCCCTCTCCACTGCGAAACTCGTATGGGTAAGGTGCTTACATTTCATGAACATAACACTTTTTGAGGTTGCGGATGTTCTAAGTTTACGGAAGAAGCTTTTTGTTGTGGTCCCTGAGCTTGTATGCTCCTTTGCCTAGTGCTTATGTCACTTCGTACGGTCCTTCCTATTTAGGACCTAGCTTTCCTTTGTCCTCTGTATGATTGGCATCATTGTCCCGGTATACAAGGTCACCTGGTTTGAAGCTTATGCAATGGACTTTGGAGTTATAGTATTTTTCCATTTTTGCCTTGCTTCTTGCTTCACGGATTGCTGCTTGCTCTCTTTTTTCTTCTAAGAGATGCAGGTTGAGTTTTAAAGCTTCATCATTTTGTACCATGTCTATCTCTATGGTCCGGAGGGTAGGCATGCCAATTTCAGCTGGAAGCACTGCTTCCGTTCTGTATGTTAGTAAGAAAGGAGTATCCTCATTGCTTGATTTGATCATGGTACGGTGCACCCATAGAACGTGCGAGACTTCTTCCATCCAATCCTTGCTTCTTTTCTCTAATCGTGCCTTTATTCCTTCTCCCAAGCTTTTGTTTGCTCTTTCCACTAAGCCGTTGGTTTGAGGGTGCTTGACGGAAGCGAAGTGCTGGCGGATATTTAGTTTTTCACACCAATCCTTGAATGGGTTATCTCTAAACTGCTTTCCATTGTCAGATATTATCTCCCCTAGTAGTCCAAACCTACAAACTATGTTATCCCATACGAACTTTTTGATCTGGTTGCCTGTTATGGTTGTGATAGGCTTTGCCTCAATCTATTTTGTGAAATAGTCCATTGCCACTATTAAAAATTTAACCTTGTCGAGACCTTCCAGAAAAGGTCTGACTATGTCAATTCCCTATTCATAGAATGGCCATGGAGATGTGATGGGAGTTAACTTCTACTGTGGGTTCCTTGGCACGGGGTGATAAACTTGGCAGTCGTAGCATTTCTGTATCACTTTCCTTGCATCTTCATGTATGGTTGGCCAGTAGTACCCTGTTCGTATGGCTTTGGCCACCACGAACCTTGGTCCCGCATGCATGCTGCAGGACCCTTTGTGGATTTCTCTCAGAACATATTTTGCTTGTAATGGTCCAACACATCTTAGCCATGGCTCAAGAAAGGATTTCCTATATAGAACTCTATTGATTACGGCGTATCGTCTTGATTTGATCCGTACCGCCCTTGCCTTCTTCCTTTTCGCGGGGAGTATTTCTTCTGTGAGGTATTCGTAAATTGGGGTCATCCAAGTATTTCCTTCTTCCTCTACAAATGTTAACACTTTTACTTCGTTTATGGATATTTCTTTAAGTACTTCCACCAGAACTTGTTTTTTTAGATGGGCAAAGCTGGTGGACGCAATCTTGCTTAGTGCGTCAGCCTTCTTATTTTCACTTCTGGGTACTTGCTTGATTTAGAATTTCTTGAAACTGTTTGCAAGCGTTTTTACCTTCCCTATGTATTGAATCATACCTGGTTCCTTGGCTATGTAGGACCCACTGAATTGGTTAGCCACCAGGCCAAAATCTACATGTGTTTGAAGGGTTTTTTTATCCCCATCTATTCTGTGATCCTGAGGCCGGCTAACAGAGCTTCATACTCAGCTTCATTGTTGGTTGCATCAAACTCAAACCTCAGAGCGTAAGTGAACTCTGTTCCTTCAGGGCTTGTAAGTATTAGCCCGGCTCCGAACTCGTCTATACAGGACGATCCGTCCGTAAATAGTTTCCATGGCTCCGGAAGCTCTTCCTTAACTTCTATGGGTACAGCTGGGGCATCATCTTCTGGTCGTTCCATTATGAAGTCTGCCAAGATTTGTCCTTTGACAGATATCCTTGGCCTATATTGTATGCCATACTCCCCCAGCTCTATGCTCCATTTCTGTAACCTTCTTGCAATTTATGGTTTTAAAAGTACCTGCTTGATTGGCTGGTCCGTGATGACAACGATTGGATGTGCTTAGAAGTACCTCTTTAGCGGTTTGTCGGCATGTACTAAAGCCAGTACTAACTTTTCCATTGGTGTGTAATTTATTTCTGGACCTTGTAAGGCACGGCTGACGAAATAGATTGGCATTTGCTTCTTCTCCCTTTCGGTCATCAAAATTGCACTCATGGCTTCTCTGGCTGCCGCAAGGTAAACAATAAGTTCCTCCTTTTCCATAGGTGCGGTTAGTGTGGGTAGCTCTGCTATTATCTTTTTCATTTGCTTGAATGCGGCTTCTGCTTCCTTTGTCGATTGAAAGTCGCTCTTCTTTGTGCATTTCTTTAAGGTTTTAAAGAACGATAGCGACCTTTTTGCTGACTTGGCCAGAAACCTTTTTAGACTTGCTAGTTTTCCATTCAGCCTTTGTACGTCTTTTAGACATTTTGGGTATGGTAAGTCTAGAACGGCTTCTACCTTATCCGGACAAACTTTTATCCCTTTGGCATTTACCTTGTATCCCAGGAACGTGCCTTCTTCTATTCTGAAGGTGCATTTCTTAGGATTTAGCTTCATGTTTATTTCCCTTAAAGTTTTGAACGTCTCTTTGATGTCCCTTATTATTTCTTGTATTATGCGGCTCTTGATTACCAGATCGTCTACATACACTTCTAAGTTCTTGCCAATTTGTTTCTGGAAGGCTTTATCTACCAAGCGTTGGTAGGCTGCTCTAGCATTCTTCAACTCAAAAGGCATTTTTGAGTAGTAGAATATTCCTTGGCTAGTGATGAATGCTATTTTTTCTTCATCCTCCTTTGCCATTTTGATTTGGTGGTATCCTTTGTATGCATCTAGAAAACATTTAAAGGGATATCCGCAGAGGGATTCTACCTTCCAATCTATTTCTGGAAGTGGATACCCATCTTTAGGACATGCCTGATTTAGGTCTTTGAAGTCCATACACATCCTCCAGCTGTTATTGTGTTTTTTTACCATTACCAGATTTGATAACTAGCTATGATAATGGACTTCCTTCATGATTCTGGTGTCTACAAATTTTTCTACTTCCTCTTATATTTCCTTGTTTCTCTCTGATGCTTGGCTTCTTTTCTTTTGTCTGACTGGAGAGCATCCTTCTCAGATGTTCAGCCGATGCTCCGCTAAGTGTCGTAGAACCCCTTTCATTTCTTCAGGTTTCCAAGCAAATATGTCTAGGTTACGCCTGAGTAATCCGCACAACGCCTTACGCCCTTCCTCTATTAAGGTGGAGCCTATTGCAATTATTTGCTCCGGATATTCTGGATGAATTGCTACTTTGATCCTTTCTTCTGCAGTTTGAGTGATGGCGGAAGGATGTGCTTCTAGTCCTGAGACTATCATGCACTTGAGTGGGATAATATTATTGGTTCATAGTGTAAGTATTCCTCCTGGAACTAGGAATTTTAACATTCCATGAGCAGTTAACGGGACTGCCTGAATTTTCCTGACTCCTAGCCTCCCTATGATTCCATTGTATGGAGATGATGATCCTACCACAACAAAGTTCATCCATGTAGATGTTGAATGTTCCGCATCCCCTATTTTCACTGGTAGCAATATTTGTCCCATTAACCATTTGATTTCTCCGCTGAAACCAATGAGGGGTGTAGTGGCTGGAAGCATTTGGTTTTCACTTTCGGACGGAGCCTATTGAAGCAATGTTCGTATAGTATTTCTGAAGCCGACCCTCAATCTACATACATGCGATGTATGAAGTGGCCTCCTATTTCTGCCTCAGTGATCATGGAACCTTTCGTTCCATCCTCATCTCCTAGGGGTGGGAACAAAATTTCTGGATCAGGGGAGAAGCTTTGTGTAATCCTTTGCCTGGCCACCCTTTCCATGGCCGAACCATTAGGATCGCCATAGCTTTGTCCTTCCCAAAAGCATCTCCTTTCTTTGCTGCTTTCCGCTAATCCTTTCTGCTTCCTTGTTTTAGCTCCTTGATTGCGTGCGACAACTTTCCAGCCTTGATTAATTCTTCGATTTGTCTTTTTAAATGCATTCACTCATCCGTGTTATGCCCCACTTCCCTATGGAATTCACAGAACTTGTTTTTGTTTCTTTTTTATACAGGTGTTGTCATTGGTGGTGGTGTTTTCAACTTGCTTTTATCCAAAGCCAAAATTTCTTTTGGGAATTTTGTAAGGAGTGTGATTGTCACGCCTTCGCTCTGACCTTTGTTGATTCTTGAAGTCTCCCCTTGTATCGAAATTTTGTTTTCGCCCAGCTTCCTGTTGTTTCCATGTCAGAAGCGTTTTCTTCCGCACCTAATTGAAAGTCGTTACCTCTCCCCTGAGGAATGTTATGGCTGTCCTCATCATTTCATCCACTGATTTTGGGATGTTTTCGTGTAGACGTTTAATCAGCTCGAGGTTAGTAATTTCGTGCATGAATCCTAAGATTCTCATGCATTCTGGGGCTCCCTTGACGTGCCTGCTTTCAGTCTTGAATCTTTGTACAAAATCTTCCATAGACCCCCCTTCTCTTTGCTTGATGTGGTGAATCTCTATAGGTTCGTAGCTATCCACAGATTCCGGGGGTAAATCATTAAACCATACCCTAGCGGATCAGGTAAGTGTGAAGTTGAACATGTGGCACCATGTTGGCATTGCGCAGCATTTCACTTTTGCAACTGATTGGAAACTTTTCAAGTGATCCTCTGGGTCTTCACTTCCATCATATGTTTTAACATTACTTGGCATCTAGGTCTTTTTTTGGGAAATCAAAGTAGCGGATACGAGGTATGAAGGGATCTATTTCTTCGCACACCCATGGTTGGGAGAGGTCGTCTTCTTCAATGCTTAACTTTAGTTTTTTCGATCTTGACTTCCAGTGCCCCCTCCACTATCTTCACTTTCGGAGAGTGTTGATCCCTTTTGAACATATCTTACTTAGCTTGTTAAAGCTTAGTTGTGTTGGATAGATCCAAAACAACTATAGTAGAAACTAAGTTTGTAAATACTACAAACTGTGCGGAATCTTGTTTGTAATACTAAGAAGAACAATGAAATATTAAAACAAGATCTTGCTAAACTTTCAATATATTAAACACAATCAATGTTACAAAATAACCTTGAAACTATGAATACTAACTATATTTGCTATGAAAACTATATAAAACTTGATATCTAGATCTATGTCGTAGGGTTCCTTTTATACATCAAGGAAACCCTAATGGGCTTACAAAACACGTCAAGTGATTGATCAGTCCAAACTATACCTTAAAATATATATAATATATAATAAAATATAAAATATATATAGTAAGGATAGTCTAAAAGCATAATCAATGATACCGAGAAGTAGCATAGAGTGTTCCCGGGTCGTTTATCCCCAACGAGGCTGGACTGGAAGATCGATACGGTCGAAGATTTGAGTTGAAAGGAGAGAAATGATTTGAGAGTCCAGGAAGTTAAATTAAACAATAGTAAACAAAAACGTTTAAAAAAACCTAAAAATTATGAAATTAAGCTAGAAAACGAGAGCACGAATCCCGAACAAATGGGGAAAACCTAAAATCTTGGAAATTAACCCTACGAAGAAATTTTTGCTTCTAAACTACTCTAGGGAACAAATAACGAAGAATGAAAAAGACTAGACCGAAAACGGAGTTCGTTTGACCCAAAAACGAGTCAAGACAAAATCCCGCACCCGGACCGCTCTTTAAAAAATGAAAAGTTGTAAAAATGACCCTACGAAAAGTTTTATATTTTTCCTACAAACTATATGACAAAATAAAATTTTCTAAAAAAGAAAAATATTTTTTTGATAATTTTTGTATTTTTTATGAATTTTTAAAACTTTTAACTAAATTAAATTATAAAAAATATTAAATGACTTCGAAAAATTCTGAAAATTTTACTAAAAATACTTTATACTATAACAATCCTACGAAAAATAAGAAACAAAAAGATTGCTTATAAATAAGCCCTCAAATAAGCTGTAACAGCTTATTAGCTTTAAAGCTCAAAAACGTGTATAAGTACCACACCCCTTGGGACTATAACGAAAAAGTCCCAAGGGCGCAGCGGTATGAGTGTGTAAAAAGGGGGACTGTATCGAGGGGTACCGGGTTCGAGTCTTGCTCACCCGGGCCCCTTGTCTTTCCCTCTTTTTTTTTTGGAAAAACTTTGTGAAGCAAAGTTGTTAAGCTCGTGGGGCTTAACAACTTTGTCAACTACCACTTTTTCTAAAAAGCTCTAAATAAGCTGAAAAACAGCTTATAAAGTCGACAGTTTGCTTAAAATGGCTTAAAGGCTTGGAAAAGCTAAGTCTTTTTGGACACCTTGGACAAATAAGCAAAGCTTGGACTGAATAAGCTAAAGGGGGCTAAACTTATCCTAAATAAACTCTAAAAAGCTAAAAAGCTAACACTAAATAAGCTTAAATAGCTTAAGAGGACAGAAAGTCTAAATGATGCTTAAAAGGCTAAAAGGTAAACTTGGCACTCAATTAAGCTAAGAAAATGAGAAATAAGCACTCAAAACTATCTACTTTATCAAAATAAGCTGCTAGGAATCAAAAGAGCTTATGACATAAGCTGAATAAGCCAAAATGAAAAATAAGCAATCCCTACACTAAACTAAACTAAAAACAGTGAAAGGGCTCATTTGAGCTTAAAATTAAGCTATCTAATAAGCTTCTTAAGGTCTGAAATGAAAGGGGCTTATCTAAGAGCTTATAGGCTCTCAAAATAAGCCAAGAACTTGGGCTTTAGTACACTTAAAGCTTAAGAAAAAGAAGCTTAAAATCTCCCCTTTGCACCAGGGGAGATTAAAGCTTAACACAAGTGGCTTATTTGACAGCTTTCTAAAAGCTGTCAAATAAGCTCAAAACTAAAAAATAAGCTTGAACAGCTTAAGTATACTATGAAGTAGACTTGTGCACCAATTTTTGACTTTTAAAGCTTATTTAAAACTGCTGAACTTTGACAGTGAAAAAGGGACTTTAGTTTTTTAAAACTGCTACTTAAAACACTTGGTGGTTTTTGACTCAAAAGTCAAAAGACCAAGGGGTGTTGACAGCTTGAAATAAACACACAAAACACACACTTTTTTGAACCTTAACTCACAATCCAAGTGCTTATCTAAATAAGCACTTGTGGTGTTCTTAAAAATCCACAGATTTAAAGATGATTTATAAACTTTTGAAAAACAATTTTCAAAGTAAAAATATTTTAAAAACAGCTTTAAATTAGCTTAAAACTTAAGCTAAATCTAGCTAAATGACCATAACCCATACACAAAGCCATTTTGACCCGTTTTCCATGTTAACCCAAACACTAGTTATGAAATTCTGTCTAAACTAAATTGTACTTAACAATCTATTTTAAAACTAAAGCTACTAAAACCTTTTATCTACTCTTACTAAAATTCACCTAATTAAGCTAAATGAGCAATAAAACCTATAGCTTATTAAGAAAAATAAGCTACTTTCTCTCCTAGCTTATACTACTTAAGTGACAGATTTGAAAAATATGACAATTAATAAATCCTAACTATTATTACTTAAAGGCAATTGTATTTCTAGGATATGTAAATAGTATTAGACATTATTAAGCATTCAAGAACATTACAATAAGCTATATGAAATAAGCTAGATGAAAACTAAAATGAATGAAAAATGATTAAACCTGAAATTGAAGTCTTAGACACAAGTCACTTTATCTGAATGAGTGACTTAAAAGCTTAAACCTATGGTGGCACCTTGCCTCTAAACCTTGAGCTTAAA
>BQNB010157209.1:0-15179 GCA_026074375.1 Tanacetum coccineum | reverse complement strand
TATGGCTTATTACTTTTGCTTAAAATTGGTTTGCACTTGCTTATTAGGGTGGTGAAAGGGTATTGGTAGCTTTATTAATTCTAGGTTAAGCTTATTCTAGTTTTCTAGTTACCATTAGTTTAAGTAAAAAGTTAATTTACCTTTCAATTTTAAACTGTCAACTTTTAAGCTAATTTTTAGCTTATTCAATGATTTTCATAAAAAGTTTCTTTAGAGAAATTTGCTTATTTTCAGTAGCTTAACAACATTACTTTTTAAAGTTTTTGCAAAAAAAATAAAAAGGGGAAGAGCGGAAATCGTGGGTGAGCAAGGCTCGAACCCACGACCTCTACCCTCCTCAACCTTTTTAACACTCCACACACAAACACACTAACCACTGCGCCCTTGGGACTTTTACGTCCTAAGGTGCGTAGTTTATTCTTTTACCCCCATTTTGAGTTTTAATATAAATAAGCACTTCGAGTGCTTAAAAGTTTTTTCTCGGCTTATTTAATTTAGCTTTTTAAGTTTTTACATTTTTCCAGCATTTTGCTTATTTTAAGCTATTTTTAGAATTTTACTTAGATTTTTAACTCAAAGTTTTGTATTTTTAATCCTTAATTTTTGTTAAAAACTTTAAAAATTCATAAAAAATAGAAAAATAATCAAAAAAATAATTTTCTTTTTTATAAAATTTGCATTTATCATAATCTAGGCTTAGGTTTGAAATTTACTTTCTTAAGGTTAATATTTTGAAATTTCATTTTTTAAAGAACGGGATTTTGTTCCCGTTCTCGTTTTTAAGCTTTAAGTGTTCTCGTTTTAGAATTTCCTTGGCTTTTTTACTTTTAAATAGTTAATTAGGTTTAGAAAAAGTTTAGAAAGGTATTTAGGGTTAAATTTAGTTCAATTGCTAATTTGTCGCGTTTTCTTAATTCCGTTAACGTTTTTCGTAATTAGATTGTATTGTCCCTTTATTTGCTCACTATTAGGATTTTAGAAAACAAATCATCTTCGAACCAATTCAAGTCATTGTCCAAATAACAAACGAGGTCTCAATTTCATAAGTCTTTGGGAAAACGACCCGGTAATCACTTACCGGTTAAACGTGTAGTATTTTTGTAAGATTTTTCCTACTACCTTTATCCTCAAGGGTAGTTTTGGAATTTTATTATACTTTGATATTATACGTATATTATAATTGATAACAATCACTGTTCAACACAATCTTGCTCATAAACTCAACATGGAGAATCTACCGAGCAAAATATCAGGGGAGTTTCTAATTCTAATTCTTTTTAATTCCCATATTTAATGTTTTATCTATACAATGAGGACGTTGTATAATTCAAGTGGGGGATGAGAATTAGAATGATACTTGTACTATTTTTCACACTAAAATGCTTAAATTATGCTCAAATTAAAAAAAAATCAAGCATACTTTTATGAAATTACTTGATACATAACCTGCACACAATAACCCTTGTTAGATATTGTGAGTATTTAACCTTATCCGTTTTCAAATGTTTACCCAAATTCCACAAAAATATGAGTGTGTCGGTGATGTTGTAGACTTTAGAACTTGACTTGGTATATCTATTTGAGACCACAATAATGAGTACTATGGATTTAGATGGAATAACTTGTTTAAATTGGTAAATTTTTAGGATTACACCCGAAAAGCCTATACATGTTGTTTTTATTAACTAACTATACTGGTTAGTTAACCACCGTATAGACCCTTTGTTTACTCTCATCTTAAGAGTAAGATACACCTAGAACAACCCGTAGAGCCAATCTTTTAGAATTACACCAACTATCTGTTTTGTTACACCTTTACACCTTAGCCTACCCTGTTAGATTATGTCCATTTATGTGTTGCTAGTTGCTTAAAGTGTAAAGTATGTATTTCCCGAGTCTTGTGTCAATTTTCTATATTTGGTACAGTTGGGAAGAAATTTGCACATTGCAAATGGGAATGTATAAAGTAATCAAAACTCATGTATTTTTACTACCAACGCAATTATTGATACTTCTGAAGAACGAAGAATTACCGAAGGAATTATCCGGAGATATTATGATCGTGAAGATGGTGAAATTACACCGAGTTTCGTAGTGTAGTGATGAAAAAAATCGAAAAAAATGAGAAAAAATCGCAACAAAAAAGGAGGAAAGTCTGGAGATAATCGCAAGAGCTTAGACCGAAGGAATTACATGAAGGATCGATTATTTGTTGATACGTCTTAAAAATCAACGATGTAGAGTATTGTATAAAGGGCTAGATATCGCCACTTGTCTTGTAAAAGTTTGTAAAGTATGGGATGATTGGGAAGTTGACCGTTACGGGAACGCCAACTTAGGTTGTTGTTTTCAATCAATCATCAAGACGTTTGTAAATAGTTGTGTCTTTATCATGGTAACGGTCGGGAAAAAGTGTCTAGCAACTTATATCTTGGACCTAGTCTGTTTGTTTCGTATTTTTTGTTTAACAACAATTTAATTCCTTTTCCTAATAATTAACCATGGGTTTTACGCGAATGAGGATGTGATCGAGCATGCATGTCTATTCCGTCGTTACGGCCATGTATGCATGTATCAGCTACCTTGTTGGTTTATTACTATTGGTGAAAGTTAGAAGATACATACCCTATATCACTCTAATAGTCCTACTCTTTAGCTTATTCGAGGTAGGAGTGAGCAGGCACATGTGTCTATCCCGTCGTTATGGGTGTGTATGTGTGGTCTTTGTCGCCCTCCTAGAATATTGGTATCGATAAAGATTAGTTAGAGTAATCGACCCTAAGCCTTATAATAAAAACCCATATTTACCTTTATAAACTTGTTACTCCTTAGCTCTGGTGGTGGAGATGTGTATCCTTGCCAAGCCTATGATAGAATACTCGTTACACTTTTAGTGTTTGTATTTTACTATTTCGTGAGGTGTTTGGTTGTTGTAACTTTGTTTAGATAAAATTAAATTGCTTTAAGGAAATTTAGGGATAACCTTTTTTTATAAACTTCTAAAGGTTACTTGAGGACCAGTAGGATTCAAGTGGGGGGATATTTGATGACATCAAATAACGTCACTTTTATAGCATCATTTATCCCATGTAATTAACCCATTTTGTATAATTATTGCAAAGAATTGTTACTTAATCGTTCCTATTTAAGAATTGTAGTAATTATGGAGTACTTGGTGAAAGTTAACTAAAAGGCACGCATTCTGGAGCTTAAACAAAGATATTTTGAAGATTACTATTCTGACAACCAATACGTCGTATCCATTAAGGAAGATACGGCGTATCTGTGCCTGAACCTCACCAAAGACCACGAAGAAAACAAGATCAATACGCCGTCTCCAGAGAAGACCAATTCACCGTATTGGAGATATAGAAGGTTAATATTCTGGAAGATATCAAACGTGGTCCCTACTCTAAGAAACCCCTAATACACCGTATCCAACACTTTGGATATGCCGTATCAAACCTGACTTCAGACCTTATAAATAAAAAACTTAAAAACGAGTTTTAGGTGTGCAAAATCATATTCTCGATACCTAAACCATAAAAATCAATTTTCAAAGGAGAAAAAGAGCAAAAGAGGTCGAGCAACGCGATTAATTCCATAGGAGACAACGTGTAATTTCTTATACTCTTGTAATCGTTTAGTTTTTGGTATCATTCGTTAACTCGGTTAGTTTACCTTGGCTAAATCGATTTTCAGAGGAGAAAAAGAGTAGAAGAGGTCGAGCAATGCGATTAATTCCATCAGAGACAACGTGTAGTTTCTTATACTCTTGTAATCGTTCAGTTTTTGGTATCATTCGTTAACTCGGTTAGTTTACCTTTGCTAAATCCTTACTCTTGTATTAATTATGATGTTTGAAGGCTAATACCTTCCTGTATTAGCCATTGTTATGAAGATCTTAATGTTTGGTTTGTTTATCTCGATTTCTTAATTTATCCTTGAATTGCTTGTTTATGTTTATCAATTTATACTTGTTTACGTGCTTAAGTATGCGACCTATCATTTAACTGGGTCTAGTCCTACATATTTAATGCGCTGCAACTTCGGTGTTGTTTGGGCGTAGGCTAAGAGTCCGAGATAGCTCTCCATATTACAATTTATATATCTAGAATCATAGGATCACAAATATTGACCTATCCTTGCCTTTAGTTTAGTGAGCTTAGTTGAGCCATAAGGTGACCTTGGTATCAACGAGTACGTTCTTATTCCATTGGTATGGACTCGGACAGTGGACTAATAGTATATAAAGAGTCGTTAAGTAGTAAGTGGGTAAAGTCTCTATGAGCTAGAGTTTAACAAGATCACCATTGCCTTAATCCTTAAGATAGATTATAATCAGCAAATAAGGATGCTTTATGTGGATGCGTTTAATTATGACATAATTCTACGTGTCTAGGTCTTAGAAAAAAGTAACGCCTAAGTCTTAAGAATGATATGCCGCCTCGAGATAAGTAATCATTGCACTAATAAACAAACCAACGTTCTGATTAGATTAATAATGGTTAATACAATTTTCTTATATTTTGCTAGACCGCTCTTTTATCTTCTGTTAATTAACTTATGTGTGTTTTGTGTCTTGAATTGGTTTTAGTCACCACCAAACCCGTGCCAGTCTCTCGGACTGAAAAACCCCCGTTATCCATTAGATTTAGGATTAACATAGGTTTAGAATAGGTTTAGCGTAGATTAGACTAACTTAGATTAGAAAAACCAAAGTATTAATAAATTGAAAGTGTTCATCGCTCTTAGTGATCGACACCCTACTTACTACGAAACTCCCACCGACCGGGTACACTGCCCGTTAAAGTGTTGTTTTTTGTTAAGTCGGCAAAATATAAATTTAAAATTTGAATCATAATTTAACACCACACAATAACACATCAATGAGATGTGAAACGGATGAGTCGAGATGATATTGTTATACATGATATGTTAAACGGATGAGTCAAGATGGTATCGTTATACAAGACATGTGAAACGGATGAGTCAAGATGGTATCGTTATACATAGAATGTTAAACAGATGAGTCGAGATGGTATCGTTGTACATCAGATGTTAAATTGATGAGTCAATATGATATTGTTATACATGTGATGTTAATCGGATGAATCGATGTGATGTGTTATACAAGACATGCGAGATAGATGAGTCAAAATGGTATCGTTATACATGAGATGTGAAATGAATGAGTCAAGATGATATCGTTATACATGAGATGTTAAACGGATGAGTCGATATGGTATCATTATACAAGACATGTGAAATGGATGAGTCGAGATGGTTTTGTTATACATAGAACTTCAAACAGATGAGTCAAGATGGTATCGTCGTACATGAGATGTTAAACGGATGAGTCGATATGATATCGTTATACATGAGATTTTAAAAGGATGAGTCGAGGTAGCATCGTTATACAAGACATGTGAAACGGATGATTCGAGATGGTATCATTATATATGAGATGTAAAATGGATGAGTTGAGATGATATCGTTATACATGAGTCGACATAGTATTTAGGTCAAGCTTTTGGTCAAAATGACTAAGTGTTTCCTGAGGACATGTCCTTTGAAAAACGTTGGCGGGAAAACTCACCACCAAAAAAATTGACATGGTATTTTGGTCAAGCTTTAGGTCAAAACGACTAAGTGTTTCTCGAGGACATGTCCTCGGGAAAACTTACCGCCAAAGAATTCGACATAGTATTTGGTCAAAACGACTAAGTGTTTCCCGAGGACATGTCTTCGTGGAAACATCACACACCCTTATCATAAAAGAAAATCTTATCCTCACAACCAGCAATATAACACACACTCTCACAACCACCAACACATCTCATCATCATAACTTAACCATCAACACACACACACACACACATACACTGTTATTATAAAGATGGTGCCACATGAAGCTTTTGTGTGTCCTTGTGGAGAAGGAAATGTAGTTCTGCGAGAATCGCATCAACCTCACACTCTTGGCCAACTATACCATGCAAGTCCTTTATCAAAGGTGAACAATTACATGTTTTTTATTTGTATAATATATAAATAATTTGGTTAGTTGTCAAA
The DNA here is from genome assembly GCA_026074375.1 of Tanacetum coccineum. Classification (NCBI taxonomy): domain Eukaryota; kingdom Viridiplantae; phylum Streptophyta; class Magnoliopsida; order Asterales; family Asteraceae; genus Tanacetum; species Tanacetum coccineum. Next base: position 9,107 of record BQNB010157209.1, on the reverse strand, counting down.
ATTATTTTTTTACTCTTTAACAGCATCGGGAAAATGATTTTAAACATAAATTTTGTTTATGAAAAGAGGAACGAGTCCGTCTACAGGCCGTTTCTCCTGGAGCTTCAATGACTACAAGTTATTCTCTAGGATCTTCAACACATTCAAGTTATTCTCCAGGACCTTCTAGAAATTCAGAGTGCTCAAACTGCAAGCTCTTGATTGGAAAGATAAAGGTACTCAAGACAACAATAGAAATGTATATGCAACCCAAAAACCACACACTTGATTCAACTACACTACTTCATGAGCTTTACAATGACACAGGAAAATTTAGTTTGGAGTAGTTTGTCATTTAGCCATATCAATTTAGCATTTGAAATGTAATTTGTATGCTTTAATGTTTAAACTTTTATGGAATTGTAATGTAATTCGTATGCTTTGGTGTTTAAACTTTTTTCCGATTTGAATGTAATTCATATGCTTTAATGTTTGAACATTTATCAATTTGTAATGTAATTCATATGTTTTACTTCTTTGTTGGTTTAAGTCCACGCTACGTACGTTGATGAGGTGTAATTTTATACACTTTTAAGGCCTAAATATTGTACTTAATCATTTCTTTTTGTTATTTTATCATTTGGGAAGCACTTGAAGGAAAAGCACGTGACTTGGGATTGATTCGGGAAGAAACTGGACAAAAATGCAACTTTTCAAGCTGGCGACTCCCACCCCGATGGCTTCACCAAAAGTGCCTAGAAAGTGGATTTTTAGACAAAAAGTGTGACTTCTCAGGTCATGGAGACGGCATCAAAAAAAATTCTTAACGCTGTCGGGATTGCATGGCGACGGCGTCACCAAACGTAAGCCGACAAGAAAAAACCCTTAAAAGATTCGATGGGGTGACGGCATCACAAACCCTAGCGACGCCGTCACAGCCCACATCCTATATATACAAACCTTATTTTCTCATAATTTCATATGCAAACTTAGGAGAACTTTGTGTGTAGATGTTTTGGTCAAATTTTAGGGTTTTCTAACCCTTTTGTACTTACATTCTCATGTGTTTAATTGAATTATAGTCTCTTTATGCTTTTAATCATTGAATATGTCTATGTGTTATTTGATTATTTGTTGTTCTTTGCTTTCTATTAACATGCCAGGCTAAATTAATTAGTGTTTGCTTGTAATTGCATGAAACCTAGTTTGTATTCTTTAATTTATTGCTTTTTGTTAGTGGTGTGCGCGTTGGGCTCTAGAAAACAAGCTATAAGATATTACATTAGCATAGACGTCTAAGAAAATGTGATTAGGTTAGATGAAACCTACAACTAAGTTCTTCATAACTAGTTGATTTTAGGTAGATTCCTTCTTAAGTATTTATCGTGCGTGATTAACTATTGGGAGGGAGTGTGTTTGATAGGTAACGCTTGAATAGGTTGTCACGTAGAATGCAAGTTTGACCAACTCACTGCAGAATTAAGGGAATACTTACATATTACACTAATGAGGGTGACATGCAATAATTTAGAGAGAGCAACTAGGGAGTAGTGCATGATTAATAAACAGTTTGTTACCCTATACTAAAGATTCCCCACCAATTTTTTAAATTAGAATTAGGAGTAGTTAGTAATTTAGTTTAAAAACCACTCTTCAAAACCTAAGAATTTAACTTGCTTTCCAAAAAAAATATAAAAATACAAAAATACTCTTCCATTAACCTTTAGACCTTAGTAACGTACAATTCGAATCTACCTCACTATTCCCCTAGAGAACGATAATAACCCCCGAGTCTTGCCTATACTACACTACAACGGTCAGGTACTCTGCCTATGAGGGTTGTAAAACTTTTGTGGTGCAACCCGCTGCATAAAGTTTTTTGCGCCGCTGTCGGGGAATAGTCTAGGACTCTTATTCTATTTAGCTTAGGTCTACTCACTAGATTCCTATCGAGTGAGATTTTTATTTTCTTTTAGGTTAGCTTTCTTGTGGCCTATCTTTTCTTCGTTCTCTTTGTTTTGTAAACCTTTATTTTCGTTAACCATCATGGGAGACGAAAATCAACCCTAAACTTTAGGACATTATTCCTGATCCAGCCATGAGGGCTATCGAAACACCATTGAACTCCCCAAAGGAGGCAATGTGGTGCCTCTGCGATCCGACGTCATCTGATTGGTGAAAAATAGATGTGCATTCCACGGACTCCGGTCCGAAGATCCAAACCAACACCTTAAGGATTTTCTAAAACTTGTGGACTCACTTGACATTTGTGTTGAAAATAGGGAAAGGTCGCGACTGCGTTTATTTCAATTTTCCATTCGCGATCAAGCTAGCAATTTGCTTGAACCCCGCGGGATCCAACTCCACATGAGAGGATCTCACTATCCATTTCCTTGCTTAGTTTTTCCCACCGAGAAGAACTACCAAACTTAGAAATGACATCTTGATGTTTCAACAACATCATGGTGAATCTCTCTCTGAAGTATGGACTCGTTTCAAGGACTTACTTCAAAAGTCCCTCATCATGGCAATGATCTTTGGCTCCATGTCCAGATCTTTTATGACCATGTCAATCAAGCCACAAGGCACACCATCGATCATTCAGCCGGTGGTAAGCTACATGACAAAAGCATCGAGGAATCTTGGGAACTTATAGAGGACCTCGTCCTCTATGACAACAAAAGTTGCAATGACCCAAGAGACTTTGCTGAACCAGTCAAGGCAATCTCTTTACCTCAAGATGTCCCGAGTACATCCGACCGTCGTCTTGTTGAGCTGGAAAATCAAGTCCAACACTTGATGGAAGCTCACCTTGCTCCTAAACCATCCGTTCAAGTAAAAAAAATCACTTCTTCATGTGAAATTTGCGGTGGTCCCCACGACACTAAATATTGCATGGAAAATCCCGAGCAAGCTTTTGTTGATTACGCATCCTCGCGTACCAACGAAGTGGGAGGTAAGTCGTTCACTAGTAACCTCGAGCCAAGAAATTTTAACGAAGCCACTAACGCTTGGAAGGACAAACCAAATTTCAACTGAGCACGAACTCAAACTTTTTCAAGCCCCTCAAATGGCTCGTTCTCAACATACACTTGCAATGTGCCCAATGGACCCTTTAGTTATCAAGAAAAAATTGAAAGGGTGTTATCTGATTTTAATTCTCATCAAGAAAGCATATTGTCTAGTCTTTGGACCCGACTCAAGAAACAACAAGATGAAGTAATCAATAAGATCAACACATTGTGGAAGGTTGTTTTGGAAAATTTTGAAAATGCACCCACTCGTGACATTGCCAAAAATTTCATGGTTCACGCTAATGTTGCCTCCCATGATCACCGAGATAGTGGGGCTCTTCCGAATAAAGGAATTATCAAGACTCCATCGAAACTATTTTCCCCAAAATTCCAAGCAAAATCATCTTTAAGAGAAGAAAATAGGAACTCTTCCTCCCAAAATGCGTCCATTTTGTTAACACAATCACCATAGTAAGAAGGGAGGATGAACTCAAGGAAATCTAAATCTTAAAACCTTGTGTGATTGATAGTGATGATCGCAATTTGGTAGAAAATGAACCAGAGGTTTTAGAAGAAGAAGGAGGGTCAAGTGACATAGAGAATGATGACAAGGCTAGTAATATAGAAGGTGAGGCATGCAAGCATGAAACTGAATTAGGAGAAGAAGGGGAATGGATGGAATATTAACAACCCCTTGACTTAGTCGATGTGCACAATGAATCGGTCTATGAGTCCTTGATAGAGAAAATTCTAAGTTTTTCATTAAGCTTCAACTTTAGAATTAAAAAAGGGGACCATAGTAACCTAAAAAATCCATGCATGATAGGGCGTAAGTTCATTGACAATGCATACATCGATTTGGATTTACCAATGAATATTATGTCTTTAGCCTATTATAACACCATTAGGAATCAAGGATATGAACATGGAGGGTTAAATTTTGTTGGAATTGGTATGGATATGCATGAATTTGTAGGAAACACGAGTTATGTTATGGATTTCACTATCTTTGAGAATGTCGAAGCTAATATTGACCCTAGCCTATCACAAGTAGTTTTCGCCGACCTTTTGTGGAGACCACTAAGGTAATACTAGATAGAGAAAAAGGATTGATTACATTCATGGATAGAATTAGGGAATTCACTTTTAAAACACCATATAAAGATTCGAAAATGGATGACTTGACTAGTGAAGGACATGACTTGTTGTCATCTAGGGTAATACTTAGTGATAATGATGTAAGAAGAGGATGTGAAAGCCTGTTGGATTTAGAGAAATGATTCTATAAGGATATTGATAAGCTTAATCCATCATATAGTTGGAAAATTAAAAGATTGGATCTTGGAGGACCATTTGAAGCCGAGGGTAGTAGGACAAGTGAAGGGGTCATGTAAGGATAGTGACTCCGATTCTAGGTAAAAGACTTGTTAATAAACAAAAGCGCTTATTAGGAGGCAACCCAATCTTTTTATTTTATGCATTTTAGGAGTGTCGTGTGTTTTAATTTTCATTATTTGTTCTTATATGTTTGAATTATATGTGATCATGCTTTGTATTGTTTTTAACCTCGTCTTAATTGCAATCAAATGTATTTTGCATAAAATAAGTGCAGGAGAAATATCCGGTTTTTAAGAACCATTTCAAACATGTAAAATATATCATTTTAAGTTAATGCACATTTTATGTTTTGTTTGCTTGTTTGTTTAAGTCATATGTTTGTACTAACCATTTTCGTGGTTTACGCAATTATTTTTCAAGAAATAAGTAACAAGTTGTTTTGCAGAAATTTACCCAGAAAACGAAAACGCAAAATCTATCAGGTGTTCCTGACGGCATTAAGGCTTATTCCTGATGGCGTCAGAACTGTAGCATTGGAGAAACCGCCTTTTTTGAATTTTTGAAAAAGTTATTTTTGTTAAATTTCCAGAAATTTTTATTTTCTAGATCTTTTGCAGAAAGCCATGATTACATTAGTACTAACATTATATCTTTATTGCTTTCTTAGGATTTTAGTTTTTAATGATATAAGGTTATATATTATTAATCGTCGATTTTACGCTGGGTATAGTTGTTTTTGTCTTTGATTTTCATGTTATATTAGATAAGGAGAGTCCGGAAGTTCATTGGATTTTCACTTGGATGATTCTTGGATGAGTTTTAGCCGGATCATTTCATTTCTTCTCCAATACTGAGCAAACCAGGGGAGTATTAGTTTATCTCGCTTTTTATTTATCTTCCCTTTATTCGTTTTTTGGGTACTTTTAGAACATTGGAGACAATGTTCAAAATAAGTGTAGTAGGAAGATAAAAGCCTTAGAAATTATTCTTTCATTTGCATTTGCTTTATCTTTAAAATGATGTGTAATATACTGAAATATAGTTTAGGACGGTAATTTTGACCTAATTTTTTTTTAAATATAGCATATATCGGTGAAACTGTAGTATTAGAAGCGTTTGATGGATAGGAATTATATGACTAGCACAAAAACCCTACCACTCAAAAAGTTCCACCCCCAAATGTGAGGTTCGTCCATAGATCTTTAGGAATATAAAAACATTCATTTTTATTGCTTATGAGATTGTAGTGGTAGTATTATAGATTCTAGAACTTGCTTTAGCGATGCATCCCAAGACTGCTAGTGAAATCACATTCGTGTGATTAGGATTTGCTAAGTGATAAGAGGCATTTGGATAACCCTTATTTCTAACATGTTCTTTTTTATAGTTATAATGATCTCATTGGTCATATAACTACCCCCACACCCTTGCGTAACACTCATTTTTAGTGCAAGATGCCCCTAGTACACCTCCCTGAGCCTATCCTTTTTGCGGTTCTTGTAATTTTTTGGTGGATTCTGGATTATTAATGAAGAGCATTGTTTACGCCCCACTTAAATGTTACACCCAAATCGCCTTAGCCTCCCTTGTATGTACTAATTTTTAGTATATTATTGTTATCACAATTGTTAAACCCTAGTTAATTGTTTGCTTGATTATATGGTTGCTAAGTCGAGTCATTTGTAGTGCATACAGTTTTGGACGATTGGGATTCATGATAGTTTTTATTTTATGGAGAAATGGGGAAGAAAGTCAAATTATTACCCCCCCCCCCCCCAATACGTGCTTAATATACTTTATGTTTTGTTGATCTTTCTAAATTCGGGTCATTAGTTAGTTATCATTAAGTTATTAAAAACTCAAGTGTAAGGGTGTTAATATGAACCCTGAGTCTTGTATATTTATTTATTGTCAGCAGATGGCAGGGCAAAAGAGTATATAAGAAAAGAAAGAAAAAGAGAAAAAATGAAAAAAGCAAAAATATATGTTAGAATATACGGACTGCCATCCTGCTATTTTTTATGTCAAGAAAAGAAAAGAAAGAGTTTGATGTAGAGTTGTGTACGATTGTCTTAGTTTTTGTCGAGTCTTGGCTTAGCAACGCCTTATTGCATGTACTATTGTGAATGATTAGATTGCCATCAGTAAAACATCCCTCATTATCCCTAACCGTGTTTCCTTTACCCTACACCTAACGTTACAACCCTTTAAAAGACATATTTGATAGTAATTCTTAGGTGCTTACGTCAAAGCGGTAGAGGTTTTGATCCTTTATCAAGCTTATGGTAATCTATATGCTATGACATGTAGTGAGTATTTATTTTCCCGTTTCTTATATTGTTATAATTCATTATACACCGAGTGAAAAAGAGAGTCTAAACACTTATTTGAGGTGATAGTATATGATTTCCGTGCTTTTAATTACAAGGTTGATTCGGTTGTGCCATAAACTATATTTATTTAGTAGGTTAAAGGCCTCGAATTTGCTATTTACTATGTAGAAAAGCTCATTTGCTTGAGAGCAAGTAGATCTCAAGTGTAGGGGTATTTGATGAGGTATAAATTTATACATTTTTTCGAAGCCATTTAACCCCCAAAATCATAAAAATATGCCCAAATATTGTACTTAATCGTTTCTTTTTGTTATGTTAGCATTTGGAGGAAAAACACGTGACTTGGGCTCGATTCGAGAAGAAACTGAACAAAAAACACAACTTTTCAAGCTGGTGACTCCCATCCTGACGCCTTCACCAAAAATGCCTAGAAATTGGATTTTTAGACAAAAGTGTGACTTCTCACGTCGTGGAGACGGCATCACAAAAAGTTCTTGTCGCCATCAGGATTGCATAGCGACGGTGTCACCAAACGTAGCGACAGCGTCACAACAGCCGACAAGAAGAAACCTTTAGAAGATTCATCGGGGTGATGGCGTCACAAACCCTAGTGACGCCATCAGAGCCCACATCCTATATATACAAACCTTATTGTTTCATAATTTTGTGTGGAAACTTGGGAGAACTTTGTGTGTAGTTGTTTTGGTCGAATTTTAGGGTTTTCTAACCCTTTTGTACTCACATACTCACATGTTTAATTGAAGTTAAGTCTCTTTATTCATTTAAGCATTCAATATGTCTATGTGTTGTTTGATTATTTGTTGTTCTTCGCTTTCTATTAACATGTTAGGCTAAATTAATTAGTGTTTGCTTATGATTGCATGAAACCTAGTTTGTAATCTTTGATTTATTACTTCTTGTTAGTGGTGTGCGCGTTAGGCTCTAGAAAACTAGCTATAAGATATTACATTAGCATAGACGTATAGGGAAACGTGATTAGGTTAGATTAAACCTACAACCAAGTTCTTCATAACTAGTTGATTTTAGGTAGATTCCTTCTTAAGTATATATCACGTGTGATTAACTATTCGGAGGGAGCGTGTTTGACAGATAACGCCCAACTAGGTTGTCACGTAGAGAGCGATCCTGACCAACTCGCTGCAGAATTAGAGAAATACTTACACATTACACTAACGAGGGTGACGGGTAATAAGTTAGAGAGAGCAACTAGGGAGTAGTACATGATTAAGTAGACACGTTTATTTACCTATACGAGTTTCCAACCATTTTTACATTTCTTTTTTTTTTTGTGAAAGGTGAAAGTATTATAGATAATCACAAAGTTTACACAGTTTCAATATTAGCCATAGACATGCCTATGCTAATCCACAACAAAACAAAAAAACATAAAAAAAGCCAACTACAACAGGCCATTCAAACCTTAATACTATGAATTAACAAACATACAGACACAATTCAGGGCACCATTATTCCTCTATTTTTGTTTGACTCTTTTCAGCTTCAGATTCCATAGTTCTTTAATTTTCCTAATAGCCTGAAACTCTTTGACAATAAAGCTCATTATTCTTAATTTCATTGTATCTTTGATAATCTAGATAAATGTCTCTTCATCCCTTTTAACATGTTTAAACAATCTTGTATTCCTTTCTTGCCATATTAAATAGACCACAGCTCCAAACGCCAGCCTTTTTATTATACTCACAATGCTATTATTTGCATTTAGCTTAGCCATTTCTTCAACAGTGTGATTCTAATCAACAACTATTCTCTTATCCAAGATCCACAGCATTTCATTCCATACATAACTAGAATATGAACAAGCAAAGAACAGATGATTATGCGAATCATAGCTTTGGTTACACAGAGCACATTTCATAGGTTCATTAGGCTTCCAAATTGCAATTTTGTCTTGAGTCGTTAGCCTGTTATGAACATCCATCCATAGCATAAATGAATGCCTTAGTATACATTGTGAATACCATATTGTACTCTATCCTAAAACGCATCACGCTAGATGCCAAAATTGATAACTGGCCCATGAGTGGGCTTATCTTGGCCCATTAGTGTTGCCTTTTTTTTCATCACTATTATGTATGATAAAATCTTAATGATCATAGCCCACAAATTATATTAAAGTTCCATTACTTTTTAGTAAAGATTACAGTAAGAAAGATACTTTTGATGATTTAATATCAAAAGTGCATCAAATTACAATTATTATGTCACTTAAAAGAGATCAATAATATAAACTTTGCCACTAAGGATACAAATAACCAAATAGCACCTCCGGATATAAAAAAGTACGAATAAAAAGTATAATTTTTTTTAATAAAAATAGTAAAAAATAGCTCGCTTAACCCACACGAAATTAGCCCCCGCCGCAACGCGCGGGTTAAATTTTGACTCGTCAAATACATTTCTT
>BQNB010157208.1:0-15179 GCA_026074375.1 Tanacetum coccineum | reverse complement strand
TCCAGTTAGTGTAACTGTGTAAGTACAAATCACATGTCAAAAACCCCTGGAATTCGAAATTATGAAACAATTTTCTTGATGATGAAACTTTTTTTATTAATGCTACGCTCCTGAGCTCATTGCTTTTCATGCTTTCTGCAGGTAATAACAATGAAGGACTTGAGGTTTCTTGGTTACTCGTTTCAACTGGCGAGATGTAATAACCTCATAATGTTTAATTAACAAGGAATAGACCGGTATCTGTTTGATTTAATACTTATTATTATGTTCAAGATTGTCCTAACTAAAAAACTCTAAATATGTAGTTTGTGATCATCGTATTATGTATGCAATCTATCTAATATTTCATGTGAAGCAGCTTATATGTAACTCGTTATAATTGTCTTTCTTCTATGCGCTATGAAGTGATTCTAGACGCCATAGATATTGTCCTTACTTCATCTGACAGAAAGCGGTTTTAGACGATAACATATCAAGTTTAATATTTTAAGGTTTAGTGACTTCTTATGATGAATCAGTATATATAGCCTTCTCTAATCTTGTGAACACGATGTATTGTGACCGAAATTGATGCACCTACAATGTGATCGAGGCCCAAAAACCAAAGTTTCCTGGAGCTTTACTAGCTCATATAATCAAGGAACATATGGTAGCAAACAATGTTGATACATATCAACCTATAGATTTAACGTAGATACACAAAATATGAATAAGAGTAGGGCTTGATCAGTTGGAAAACCCCCTCCCTTATGTAGACAGAGGTCAGGGGTTCGATCCTCACCCCCTACAAAGTCGGAGGTCCTCGGGAAGCAGCCTCTCTACCTTCGGTTAGAGGTAAGACTGTCTACATCTTACCTCCCCCATACTTCGTGGAAGACGGGATTGGGTAACGTTACCTTAGCTTACCTTTACACAAAATATGAATAAGAAAACAGTCACGAATTTAGTTATGTTGGAGTCGATAATTGAGCCTGGTCCGAAAAAGACCAACTATAACAGGCCACGGTCAAGGCCTAATTAGCGGTCATCAAATTTGAGCATACACTATGAACTGTTAAATCGAACATGGCCCTGGCCCGACAAGGGGTGAAAAATGTGAGTATTGCTGAAAGATAATTGTTACCCTTTAGTTAGCTGCAAACTCTTTGGGCTCCGGAGTTTATACGTGAGGTTACCAAAGGTGTTTCAATCGGGACTTCCCATGCACCCGAAGAATAAAAAGTTGTGACATGTACTGAGATTAAGATTATCCTTTTATAAATTGAAAGATATATTATACTATATTCCGTTTGTCAAAAAAAGTTGTCTCACAATAGCTACAGTAATATCTCACAAACCTACAGTATCAGGATTAAAATAATGAGGTAAATATTATATTTTAATCAATCTATAGTTATATAAACAGTGTTTCATAATTTTTTAATCATCCTAATAATTGGGTGGGAATGAATTCTCTTGACATACGCGTAACCATCCAATATTGTTTATAAACACAACACGTACAATACCATGATTAAAATAATGAGGTAAATATTATATTTTAATCAACCTGTAGTTATATGAACAGTGTTTCATAATTTTTTAATCATCATAATAATTGGGTGGGAATGGATTCTCTTAACATACACGTAGTCATCCAATATTGTTTATAAACACAACACGTAGCCGTCCACATAGGCGGAGCCACTTGAAGACCAAAGAGGGCTATGGCCCCCTTAGGATTTTTCATATTGACATAAAATACCCTTAAACTAATAAACAATTTACATTGTAAACCATAGATTTTAAAGATAAATAATGAATTGGTCATCCCAAGTTTTATAATTTACCCTTCGGCCCTCCTAAGAAAGTTAGGCTGGCTTCGCCACTGGCCATCCATCGCCCCCGTCTGTGTGGTGTTTCAAGGTGTACGTGGAAGTCGAGTAGTGTATCCAATGCATCTTCACCGACATTGACTCATCAAATCCCACCAAATCCCCCATTAACACACACTTTCCTCTATTGACGTAGCTTCTTCCCACCGATTCGCCATCGCTTCTCCCACAACCAAACTTCTTTCACAGTTCTCTCAAAACCAAACTTAATCTTCGTGTTTCAATGGTAATTGCATCAAATCAGTTATGTAAGTTTATCAAACCTAATTAAATTTTTGATTTATAGTGTTATTATATTTTTATTTTATTTTTTATTTTCAGCTTTTGTTTTTTATAATGGGTTTTTTGTGAAGATGTTAGGGGGTCAATAATGGTGAAATTAATGAAGATTGTGAAAAGAGTATTCTGAGATTGAAAATCCTTTATATAAATTTGAGGTAAGTTATTTTCGGGTTTTATTTCAAGTATTTATAAGTTTAGAAAAAGGAATAGGCTTCTGAAATACAAGCCGAGGGGTGTCTTGGATTGTTTATTAAAGTTGATTATTTGCTTAAGTAGTATGAAATAAGCTATTTTGAAATATAAGATGGTAATAAGTTTTTTTTTAGTTTAGTCACAATAAACATGGAAGATGCTCCGTGTCTTTGGTGCGGCTCTGGCTGAAACTACTCCCCTTGAAGGTAGCAAAAAACGAATGAGGTAAAGCTATTATTTCTCAATAATTTTAATAAATGTCGTATAGTTAAATTTATTCTATCTTGATTATGAATGGATGTATCTTTTTGTTGCTGTTCGATTTCACAGAAAAAAACAAGAAACGGTATATGGCAGCCGCAAAATAAGACGGATAGGAAGAAAATTGCTAATACAAAGTTTGAAATTGTATGAAGATGAATTTTCGTAAATCAAATTTGTAAGCCTATAAACCTTGACCTTTCTTTCTACGTTTCTAATTTTGGGGTTTTTGTTTTGGATAGTTGATGACACACCATGAAGTAATTAATTTTTTATATTTAGTTTTGGTTAAACGTTTTGTTGTTAAGCGGTTAGGATACTACAGATTTGTAGCTAATAAGGATGTAATTGTCGATAATTGATTAATGCCAGATAATATGATGCAGTTACTAACTGATGAGAAGGACAAGATTAGTGTTGCCGCAAAGTTGATTTATATGGCTATTGGTGGGTATAGAACCTTTTTCAATTTCACGCATTGCTATTGTTTGTATATTTGAAAATATGAGTGTGGTGTAGATGGTGTTGCGCCAAGAGCAAAGATGAACAACCAGCGGTCTAGGCGGTTTAAAGCAACTAAATATATGGCAGACGCGGTACGAACTTTGATTCTGCACTTGGTTTTGGCACTTTTAGATTCGTGTTGATTAAACTTTTTGACTTTGAATTTGACTTTTAGGATGCCGGGGACGAGAGGCTTAGGGAGGAATTTGAGAGGAGAGCCAGGTGGTATTCAAAGTAGCTTCAGGTACAAACCGAACTTACCCTAATGTTTCATACTATATGGTACTTTATATGTCAATTCAAGTATTGTTTGCGTAACAATGAATTGTGATTAAGTATTTCCTGATGTATCCTGATGTTTTGTTCTAACAAGCAACTAATTTATGATATGAACGTGTACATTTTTTCAGGCGCCTCCAAATTTGGGTTTACTTGCCTACAAGTTCAGGTACCTACAAAAGAAAATTCAGGGGAAGCTTTCGTAATTTCAGCTAATATTTGTTAAATTCTTGCAGCTCCACAATCTGTGTCCTTTAAACTCAACGATTAATGCGGATACACAGATGAGTAGAAAAAAGGTTAGCAATCTCAAACACCCTCTGAAACGTATTTGGTGCTTGATGTGTCGTTGTGTGGTGTATATTTTTATGATTCAAGTTTTTAATTTATATTTTGCCGACTAAACCAAAAACAACACTTTAACGGACAGTGTACCCGATCGGTAGTAGTTTCGTGGTAAGTAGGGTGTCGAACACTTGAAGCGAGGTTAAATCTGTCAATTTAATTAATATCTTGGTTATCTAATCTATGTTAATTATATCCTATTCTAAACCTATGTCAGTCCTAATCCTAATTCTAACGGGAAAAAAAGGTTTTCAGCCTGAGAGACTGGCACGGTTTGGTTGGTGACTATAATCAATTCAAGGCACTTTAACCCACGCAAGCAAATTAACAAAAGATAAAAGAGCGGTCGAGCCAAATATAAGAAAACCGTATTAATCATTATTAATCCGATTAGAAAGTTGGTTTGTGTATTAAGTACAATGATTTCTTCTCTCGAGGCGGTATATCCTTCTTAAGACTTAAGCATTACATCATCCTAAGACCTAGACACATTAATTCTGTCACAATTAAAGCATCCGCATAGAGCATCCTAATTTGCTTATTATAATCTATCTTAGATATTAAAGCAATGGTGATCTTGTTAAACCCTAGCTCATAGAGACTTTACCCACTAACCGCTTAATGGTGATTTATACACTAGTAGTCCACTTGTCTAACTATCCAATGGAATCAGAACGTTATTTGTTGAATTATCTAGGTTCACCTTCTAGTCAACATGATCAATAAACCATTGGCAATATCCAATTAACTAGTTAAGCCCGAAGCGTATCCTAGACACAGATGTAACAGATAATATTTGTGATCCTAAAGGTTTCTAGATGTATAAATCACTATATGGAGAGCTATCCCGGACTCTAGATTATTTTGTCCGTATTATAAATTATGTTGAATAATAGGTCGCATACAAAAGCGCGTAGCAACTATAAATTGATAAACATAGACTAAGCATTCAACGATAAATCAAGAAATCGAGATAAACAAGTACCCATACATTAGATCGTCACTAATAATGGCCTAATACCCAAAGGTATTAGCCATTCAAACTTCATAATAAATACAAATTCAATTATTTAGCCAGGGTAAACTAACAGCGTTAACGGAATGTTTCCCAAAAAAATGATCGTTTTTAAGTATATGGAATTACACGTTGTCTCCTATGGAATTGATAGCGTTGCTCGACCTCTTCTGCTCTTTTTCTCCTCTGAAAATCAACTTTTATGTTTAGGTATCGAGAATATGATTTAGCCACACTATAAACTCGTTTTTGGAGATTTGTTATTTATAGGGTCTGGAAGTCGTTCTATACGGCGTATCCAAAGGATTGGTATGGCGTATTTGGGGGTTTCTTGGCAAGTAGGGACCACGTTTGTTATCTTCCTGAATATTCACATTCTATTTCTTTTATTTGGCTTATGTGTTTCTCTGGAGTATGGGCGTATTAAGATTGTTCCTTTGTGGTCTTTGGTGAGTGCAGGCCGTATATGCTTTCTTCCTTAAATGGATACGGCGCATTGGTTGGTCAGAATCATTATTCTTCAAAAAAATATGCTTCGTTTAAGATCTAGAATTTGCCCGTCTTTTGCGATTATTCACCAAGTATCCATAAATTAACTGTAATTCTTAATTATAATCGATTAAGTAACAATTCTTTTGCAATACACTATTACAAAATGAGTTAAAAACATAGGATAAATGAATTGCTTTACTTAGGACGTTTATTTGATGTCATCAAAATATCCCCCCCTCTTGAATCTTACTGTCTCAAGTAGCCTTTAGAGTTATAAAAATGGTATCCCTTAGGATATTTTCTGTTTTAAGCATTTATTTTGTCCATTACAGGTAACAAACAATACACCCTCATGAAATAGGGAGATGAAAAAACATATTATTTATAAATCATTCAAACTAATCTATGTGGTAACAGTAACTAATTGGTCAATTGGCTTTTCCCCTTTTCTCTTCTCAGGTAGTGACGAGTATTCTATCATAAGCTTGCAAGGATACACATCTCACCACTGTAAACGCCAAGGAGTAAAAAGTTTATAAAGGTAAATATGGTTTTTTATGGAAAAGCTTACGGTTGATCATTCTAGAATCTTTCATCAGAAGTACCACTCAACAAGGCAACTGTAGCCCACCATACATGGCACCGTAACGAAGGAATAGAATGTGTGTTCGATCAATTCCCCATTCGAATTTAACAACGGTTAGGATGAAGAATGATATAGGGTAGGACCTTCTAACTTTCACCAAATGTCATAAACCATCAGGCAGCTGAGAATGCATTCATGTCGTAAACGGACGAAATAGAATGCACGCTCGTTACAAATCCTCATTCGTGTAATACAGAGGCAAATCATTATCGTGAGAGGGATGTAATTATTGTAAATAAAAATCAAGAACAAATAGATTAAGACTAAGATACAAGTTGCTAGACACTTTTTCCCGACCGTTACCATGATAAAGACACGACTATTTACAACGTCTTGATCATAGATCAAAAACAACAACCTAAGTTAGCGTTCCCGTAACGGTCAACTTCCCAATCATCCCAAACTTTACATACTCTATAAGTGGACGTATCGACCACTTTGTACAAGTACTCTACATCGTCGATTTGTATCAACGAATAATCGATCCTTCATGTAATTCCTTCGGTAGTTGCGAAACGATTATCTTCAAACTTTCCTTCTCTTTTTTGTTGCGATTTTTCTAATTTTTTTGATTTTTTTTGCAATCTAACTATATACGAAACTCAGAGTAGTTTCACCATCTTCACGATCATAATAATTCTGGATAATTCCTTCGATAGTTCCTTTGTTCTTTGGACTCACCATTAATTGTGATGGTAGTAAAAATCCACATGAATTTTGACTATAAATATACATTTCCATTTGCAATGTGCAAATTTTCAAACACGTCCAAAGATAGAAATGACACAGGCTCGGGAAATACAAAACTTTAACTTAAAAAAAAACTAGCAACTATGAATTAACTAAATCTAACATGGTATGTGGTATGTGCTTAATTCCACATACTTTTACCTTTAAATACGAGCTAAAAATAACCAAATAACGGACGTTTAAAAATGCAAATATACGCTTGTTTGCTTATTGTATTGTGGCCAGGAACGGAATAACAAGGAAATAGGACCAACAAAAAAAAACCAAAGCCCACAAAACGACAAACCGCGATCGGAATGGAAAAGTCTGTGAAAGACAAAGCCAAATCGTGAAGCCGAAAAAAAAGTCATCATACGTCAAAAAGTCAACAGAAAAGTCATTGGTCAAAGTCAATGTCAACCCCGACAAATCCAAAAGTCATCATGTGAAGAAATTTAATTTGGAGGGTTAAAATTTGCCAAACCCTAAACTTGTTTTTATAAGAGAAAAGAGAAAGAAAGACAAGGGGGAAAAACTGCCAAGATGAGGAAAGTTATATACAAGGACCTTAAAACTATCACGTCCCATAACATACAACACCAGGGACGTTATGTGATATGTAATCCATATATAACTCTTGGGGACTTGTTTTGCCAAGTCCCCAAAACTCCTTATAACCCCACAAGGACCAAAACCATGCCAACACTAATATAACTTGGTGGGCCATTTTGCCATATGGGCAAACTTGTGCCTGTCATCCCCCAACTTTATAAAACCAGTTTTTTCCTGCCTTTTTCCCCACAACCAAAACTCCAGGGTCACCTCAACCCTTTTACCCTGTAACCCCAATTCCCCATTGGACAAATACCCCTCCCTCATCTCCACTATCTTTCCACCTAAAAAGAAGCTTTGCCATGTGGAAATCCAAAAACCTACACACATTCTCAAGGGTGCGGATCAAATGTCTTGGGTCTACCAAGGCAATAAGGGAGGGCTCAGGATGGTGTTGGTTTTTGCTCTCACAACAAAAACACAAAGATGCTTTCCAGCTTATAAAGATGAAGAAGACAGAGTTCAAGTTAGCTAGTTTTAATTTTTAGTTTGTAACTTTCTTAATTTTTAAGCACTTGTACTTTTTTATTCTAGGCTTGTACCTTACTATTTGAGTAATGATATTCAGTTTATAAGTTTCAATGTTTTCCTTAAAATTTAAGCTGTTTTTACCTCATAAGCTCTCATAAAGCGCACTTGAGCTTATTCTTGTTAGAAAGTCAAAATTCAGTTAAAAAACTTGTTAAAAGTATTTCATTCATAGCTTTGTTCAATTTATAGTTCAAAAGTTGTATCACTTGAGTGCATTGGATTCAATTTGGAGTTTCAAGAGATTAATAAGCTTCTTATAGCTTATTGAGCTTTAAGCTCAGGTTTAGAGGCTAGGGAGCCACTTAGGTTCATGTTTGTGAGCCACTCACTCAGATAGAGTGGCTAAGTGCTGAGACAACAAAAAAATTCAGGTTTCACTTTATAAAATTCATTTTAGCTTAATCATAGCTTAAGTCAATTAGCTTATTTCCTTTGATTTCTTTGTGCCTAATTCTGTCTAGACTTGTTGAGTTAGTTTTAATATGCATTTGTTTTTAAACTTTTGTAGCTAGGATTCATCTAGTTTTCATAATCTTCAATTCTGTCATTATTAGTGTTAAAAGGCTAGGAGAGTAACTAGCTTATTTCTATACATAAGCTAAGCATTTTAGTTTTAAAATAGCTTAAATAGGTGAATCCTAGTGTGAGTAGATAAAAGGATTTAGCTGTTTTAGTTTTAAAACAGTTTTTAAGTACAATAAAGTTGGGACAGAATTAGTAAAGGAGTGTTTGGTTTTAGGTGGATTTGACTTTTAAAGTCAATAATACCTTGTCAAAACTTTTCATTCAGTTGTGTTAGGGTACAATATCAAGGTACAAGTAAGTTTTAAGAGTAGTGTGAAGAATTTAAGAGTTTAGAGCTTAAAAAGATTAAGCTTGCACCAGGGCAGTTTTTAGCTCAAATAGATTTAGTGATTAGGATTGTTTAAAGCATGTTAAAGTTCAAAATTGGTTTGTGCTCACTCAAATGCATTTGGTGAAGTGGTTTAGAAGCTCTAAATCTTGAACTTTAGACCTGCACTTTAGTTTGTGCCAATTGCATCAGCAAACAGCAGTTTATACTGCTGTTGCTTGCCATTTTCTATACACTTTTTAGAATTTGAAAGTAGGAATTAGAACTTAGGATTAAGATCATTAATAGTTCTCCACTAGCCTCATCTAGATAAGTTCTTAAATTTCATTTTGAGCTTTTTAGTATAGCTTATTTTTCCTTATAAAAGTAGTATAGCAGAATATAGATTTTAGCTTAATTCATTTTGAATTTTCATTTCTAGTTAAAATTTTGTAAAACCTTTTATCTAGGTTGATTCAAGATCAATAGCATAGCTTATTTCCAAATTTTCAGCTGTTAAGGTTTAGTATTAAGCTTTTTAGCTTATTAGTAAAAGCTTATCTCAGTTTTAAGCTAAACTTGCATTATTTTAGTTCAATTTTCTTGTTATTTTTGTTAAAGCTTAGCTAATTTTTGTTTAGATATCTCTTGCACACATCTTAATCTACATTTAGTTTCTTTTAGTTTTCACTTTCACCATAGGAATAAGCTGTTATAGCCTAAACTTAAAAAGATCTTAAAGCCTTAAGTTTCTGTGGGGGGGGGGGGCAACTTAATTAAAAATGCTTTCTTTCTAGTATCTAGTTGTTCAAAAGTTGAAAGTGACTATGTTTATGTTGTTTTGAATAAGTGTCTTTAACTTGTAGTTTAAGTTTTAGCTAATTCCTCATTTTTCTAATAAGCCAAAAATAAGCCAAGTCGTAGGGTCTGTTTAGTATTTTTCCCATAGTTTAGGGGTATTCGTTTACACTGGAGTGTAAATTTTCAAAAGTTTGCCCGCCTACCCTTTACTTTCCTCTTTACAATTTCTTCCCTAGACTTTTTAGGAAAAATAAAAAAGGGGGAAAGAAAGGGTCCGGGTGGCAAGACTCGAAACCCGTGACCTCCTCGATACAAACCCCCTTTTACAACACACTCTTACCACTTGCGGAACTTGGGTCTCTTTTCATTTAAAGACTCAAGGGCATTGATATTTATGCACGTTTTGGGCTTATAGGCTTATAAGCTGTAGTAAGCTTATTTCGGGCTTATTTATAAGCCAAACTTTTGTTTCTTATTTTTGTAGCGACTTGTCATAAGGAAAGTATTTGTAGAAAATTTTTCAGAATTTTTCGTAGTATTTAATATTTTTTATAATGTATTTCGTTAAAAGTTTTAAATAATCATTAAAAAAATACAAAAATTATCAAAAAAATATTTTTCTTTTTTAGAAAATTTTATTTTGTCATATAGTTTGTAGGAAAAATATAAAAATTTTCGTAGGGTCATTTTTACAACTTTTTACTTTTTAAAGAACGGGTCCGGGTACGGTTTTTGTGTTGACTCGTTTTTGGGTCAAACGAACTCCGTTTTCGGTCTAGTCTTTTTCATTCTTCGTTATTTGTCCGTAGAGTAGTTTAGAAAGTATAAAAAATTTCTTCGTAGGGTTATTTTTAAAGATTTTAGGTTTTTCCCCCTTTGTTCGGGATTCGGGCTTTCGTTTTTTAGCTTAATTTCATAATTTTTAGGTTTTTCTTAAACGTTTTAGTTTGTTATTATCTAATTTGATTTTTTTCAATCCCTCAAATCAGTTTTCTCCTTCAAACTCAAATCTTCGATTGTATCGATTTTCCATTCCAGCCTCGTTGGGGATAAACGACCCGGGAACACTCTATACTACTTCTCGGTTTTATTGATTCTGCTTTACTATTCTTACCTATATATATTTTATTATTATATTATAAGCAACTAGCAACTGTAAATTAAACTTAATCTAACAGGGTAGGTTAAGGTGTAAGAGTGTAACGAAACAAATAGTTGGTGTAGTTCCTAAAGGATTGGCTCTACGGGTTGTTCTAGTGGATCTTCAATCTAAAGATGAGAGTGGAAAAGGGTTTAAATTGGAGGTTAACTAACCGGTGTAGTTAGTTAATAAGCAACATGTAAAGGCGATTTGGGTGTAATCCTAAAATTTACCAATTTAAACAAGTTACTCTATCTAAATTCATAGTACTCATTATTGTGGTCTCGAATAGATATACCAAGCCAAGTTCTAAAGTCTACTACATCACCGGCACACTTATATTTTTGTAGAATTTGATTAAACATTTAGAAACAAATAGGGTAAATTCTCATAATATCTAACAAGGGTTATTGTGTGCGGGTTATGTATCAAGTAATTTTCACAAAAATATGCTTGAATTTTTTTTTAAATTTAAGCATTTTAATTATTTTAATGTGAAAAATAGGACAAGTAAACTGTTGAAACCTAAAGATCGTTGAAGCTCAGGTTGTTTAGACATTATCTAGGATAATATCAATGTTCATAAGTTATAAAAACAAAGCGAAATAAGAACAAAGATATTCAACAAGGTTTTCCATTTATACGTTTTCATCAAGCCCCAATTCTAGACGATCAACTCTAGAACGGTTACAATCTAACAGGGATCAAAGATCCTTGGGGCTACACACTTCTTCACTAGACGTCTACATCTCTACGTGTTTACACACGCACATATTTTTCTGTGCACACAGGGATACTCAAAACTATGTGTCTATGATCTCTTTATATAGGGAGAGATCAAGACTTACAAAGGAATCATTATAGACTAGAAAACTATTTAAATCACATTAATATGTTTCCTAATCATTATCTTTAACATCTTTGACCAAATCTTCATAATTCTCCACCAGCTTAAAGAATTCTTTAATGACGATTATGATCCTTTTGTTTCATTCTTTTATTTATTTGGTCTCAACACAAAATTAGAATCCCAACAATCTTCCCCTATTTGATGATGACAAAACAAACAAAGTCGTGTACGAACTTCATATTTTTAAAAGCCAAAGCTTCCTGATGTTGAGATGTAATCATTTCCTGAATGAAACATTACTTCCAAGCTTCCCACTTAATCAGATTTCCTTTGTATCAGCCACTATATTATGATATGTTGTAAATCTTATTTCTATAATTATTATTCCCCTTTTATGTATTATCCTATGGGTCTTCAATAGTATATGCAAATTGTAAACACTTCCCTCAAATGGTGCATGTAGTTGGTTATACACTGTCAATATATAGATTCCCCGAAACCCGTATGTTTACCATCTCTTAAATCTCAAACTCCGTAGGCTCTATGTAGTGATCACTGATGAGGAAAATAGAGTATAACGAATTTGTTGCTGAAGTAGAATAACACAAACTTGTGTCTTTTTGTCTTGCAATAAAATATGAATAAGTAAACTAACTTCTTCTACAAGAGTAGTACTTGATCTCTTGATATAAATCCCTCATCTATTATGAGACACGATGCACAATAACGTAAATCATTTTTGTGATAGTAAATTCCTGTGAGTACTAAACACGTACCTCCTTTACATCAGGTAAAAACTAGATCAATCATGTATGTATCAATAAATTCATGAAAGCTGTCACGAACAAGTATCTCCAAGTGCTAAAAGATATGATAAGATCACAATCACTAGAAATTTCACTTCCATCGTCAAATAAATTGATAATCAATCTCTTCGTAATCACATCTTCAATAAATCTCCAAAATACGAGCCATATCAATAAGAATAAAATATTTGAAAATTAGTTCTATTTGAGATCCAATTCCATTCCCAAAAAACCAAGTACTTCAAGAAATGTCAGTTATGTCCGGCATCTTTTGTTGTGTGTTTTTGAATTTACGGCAAACGACTAGCATTATTAACTACTTCTCAGGGACAAATTAGCTGTAAAACTCTTGTTTCTCGGACAACAAAGGCAGTACAAACTAACTTGAATTAGTACTACCTGTTCTTGTTGAACTGTAACTAACTTTAAAGCCCAACAGTGAACGTAACATTTTCAGCATTCACAAACAGTATTTATAATTTATATATTACGTGGGTTGCAGTATAACCAAAAATACTTGATCATTAATTTATAAACTGCCGTATATACGAACAGTAGAAACCTTCTTAGAAATCATGTTACCCAAACTGTAACCATAATAACCAATCACACATGCTGCTTCTTATGCAATCGATCCATATAGATGAACAAAGAAAACAAAGATCGGATATAATCAAACCAAATTGACAAGCAACCATGGTATTAGGGTTTTGCATAAAAACCATTATAATGATGGATGATAAAAAAGAATGTATAACGGACGAAGGTCCAGATCCATCATCATAAATCAACTACACCAAGAAACCCTTAATAATAACAATGATTTGCAATTGTATTGCATACCAATTAAGGTAGAGAGGACAATTATAAATATTGCTATATCAACTTAACTCCAAAAGCCATAAAACTTTAACCACAAATCAATTTCTTTAAAATTAGGGTTTTAGGGTTTCTTAAAAAACCTTGTAGATCCTAGATCAAGAGCCCCATGGCTCTGACACCACATGTTGAATCTAAAGATCGTTTAAGCTCAGGTTGGTTAGACCTTTATCTAGGATAATATCAATGTTCATAAGTTATAAAAACAAAGCGGAATAAGAACAAAGATATTCAACAAGGTTTACCATTTATACGTTTCCATCAAGCCCCGATTCTAGACGATCAACTCTAGAACGGTTACAATCTAACAGGGATTAAAGATCATTGGGGCTACACCAACTCTACTAGACGTCTACATCTTTAACACTTTGTGTACACACACTTTTCTAGATATCTTAAACATATACACCTAATACCCTTTATATAGAGGGATATTAAGGCTTACAAAGGAAGCTAATCAATAGATAAGGAAATTATTTAAATCACATTAATATGTTTCCTAATCATTATCTTTAACACCTTTGACCAAATCTTCACAATTCTCCACCAGCTTGAAGAATTCTTTAATGACGATTCTGATCCTTTTGTTTCATTCTTTTATTTATTTTGTCTCATCAAATTTAGAATCCCAACATCAATGGTAGAAGAGAAAGTGTGTTTGTTGTGTTTGTTTGAAATCAATCCAATGGTGGAGAAAAGAGTGTGGGAACTTGGATTGATGAAATGACTTGATTAAGGGTGAGGATGAAGAAGTGTGTGTGTGAAATTTGAATGTTGTAGAGAAGAATGTGAATAGCGAATGAGTAGTGGAGAATGTTTTGAAAAGATGTGGAGGATATATTTTTTTGAATGTAGGGAACATAAGGTACAACAAGTGCAAGGATGGTACATTGTGTAAGAGAATGTGAGTTGTCATTTTGGGGATTATTTGGTGAAGGCTTATGTGATGAAAAGTTTAGGCTTGAAGTTTTGAAGATGAAGATAAGGATGAAATCAAAGGATTGATTAGGGTTAATAATCCCATTGCTAATAAGAGAGAAAAAAGTGGGCAAATGTGATTATAGGATTGTTTAGGAATAAGGTGTTTAGAGTGTGTGTGGAAGAGATGAAATCACTTGTTAGGTAAGAGAGATAAACAAGTGAGTAGAAAGGATGAGTTGTAGAAGAAGTGTGGACTTGTACATGTGAGGAATACATGTGAGTTTGTAAAACATTTATAGGTAGGGAGATGATAAAACTCAAAGCATAATTAATCTTTAAATACCACAAACTCATTTAGTCATTTAGACTTTAATCTATGATAATCAACAATGGATTTGATCACTAATCATCTTGATGCAAACAAGCTAAGTGCTTTGCATCTTAAGTAAAGCATATCCCATAACGGGAAAGGATGCGTTTACGCAAAGTGACATTTGACTTAGTTTGACCAATAAGGGAGTAAAACTCGTTACGTGATTAGGAGCAGTGTAAATCCGGATTAAGGTCAAATGAATAATTTTGCTTGTTGGTATGTTGAAAACATGATCATACTAGGTTTAGAAAGAAGTTTTGGCCTTGGCTAGAGGCGTTTGATAAAAGATTTGAGTTGGCATTTTGTAGAAAAACAAGAGGCTCATCTTTAAGTCTAAAACTCATTTAGAGTGTTCCCAAATGCTCAAATATAATATACATACCTTTATTGAAGTTTCCACATGCCACGTGCTGTCGCGTGACCAGCGCGCTAGAAGTGAAAATCTAGTTTTACGGATTTTGGCTATCGTTTGTTATTTTATGTTTTGTGAATGTTTATTTGTCATCATTAAAACATAAAGGAGATCCTAGTCAATGTTGCACCAACATATATTATTGATTGATCTCACATAAATAAATATCTAGGATTTTTATAAACCAACTTTTAAAACGGTAATTAACGATGAAACTATTCAACACCCCCCCTTCTAGTTTCTACAAATCGGTCCCCAATCCATTCATCATGAGAAATATACCTTAGTCATTATTGATGAGTACTCAAGGTACACATGGGTATACTTTTAGAAAATGAAATGTGAGGGAGCTAAAGCTATCATGTACTTTGTCAGGAAGGTTGAAAACCAAAATGATACCAA
>BQNB010157207.1:0-15179 GCA_026074375.1 Tanacetum coccineum | reverse complement strand
AGGCTGTTTCTAGCTTATTAAGTTTGCTTATTGCTTATTGTTTTTAAAAGCTCAAATCAGTTTCAACTAGGTTTCTAAGAAGCTTAACTAGCTAGTTTGCATTCTGTCAATTTTAATTTGGCTTTTTCTTGCTTATTTATAAGTTCTATTAAAAAGTCTTTTATTAAAAGTGCTTATTTTTGCCTTAACTTTAGCTTTTTCAAAAAAATATATATATTTTTACAAAAAAGGTAGGTCACAGTACTCAAACTTGTGACCTCCCATTCACAATTACCAACGTGCCCTTGGGTCTTTTAAATTTATCATTTGCAACATTTATTACTTAAGTCTCTTTTAGATTTAGCTTATTCTGCTTATTTTATTTTTAGCAGCTCATTGGCTTGAGCTTATTGTTTTGTTTTTCTTTATAAACCTTAGGAATAGTATCTAGTACTTTTTTAAATATTCTTAAAATTTTAGGATTAAGTTTAGTATTTTTAATTTAATTTTTAGTATTATTTAGTTTAAAAAAATAGTTTTAAATAGTTTAAAAATTCAAAAAAATAATTTCTATTATTTTAAAAATAGATTAATACATTTTAGTTTAAAATTTTGCATTTTGAGTTTTTAAAGTTTTATTTTGTCATTTTAGTTATTTAGTTGGTTAAATTTAGTTTTTAATTAGATTTTATTTGATTTAAATGTCGTTATGTTTTTAAATTGCTTTAATTTCTAATTTAGCGTGCCATTATGTGTTTTCACTTTCCGTTATTAGATTTAGAATCCAAAATATTGATTATTCAAGCACGCAATCACGAACCGAAACAAGGTTTTTAATTCACACTTCGTCGGGATACGACATCCGGGAGATAAAATATTGTTTGTCCTAAAGCAATTTTTATCAAACGGGATACTCTCTATACTATTACTTATTTGGTATTTTAGGACATATATATATATATATATATATACTTGTTGCAAAACCCGCCCGATGGGCGGGTATGACTTATGATTATTGTCTTCATTTTTTTCGCTAAATTTTTTAAAAAACATTTCTTTATTATAACAATTTTTTACCATTTTGTTTATGTAATTGTTTTTTTGTAATAAGGTTTTCAACAATGTAAATGGTTCTAGTGTTTGTTTGTCTAGCTTAACCGTGATTGATTATATGCTAAGCCCGCCCGATAAGAGACCTCGCCTTGTGAGTATCCAAAGAATAAATTAAGAAACAGCTAATGAATTACGAATAATATACAATATTTATACAAATAAAAGCGAAAAAAAGAAATGAATACAATTTTTATAGAGAGCATATCGTTGACAAAAAGTTAAGCGTAAATTAATTCTACATTTACAAAATTATTTGTTGAATACATTAAGAACGAAAATAAATTAATGTTCATCCGATATAAGAAAATAAAAGTTATTAAAGTATTGGCAAGAACAAATGTTCTTCTTAATTTTTTGAACAAATGGCAACCAAAGCATTACAAATAACTTGAAAGGACCTTTATCATCATGTATGTTCCATCCAACTCAATTGTGTATTTTTAGCATACCCATTGACCGCTCACCAAACATCATCGACTGGATGGTTTAGATGGTGAGGAGAACCTTACCAGTTGACGTAACGTTGAACGCATAAAGAAGAGTTGCAAGGTTTACTATTGTAGTAGGCCAAAATCGTGAGGAATGTCTGGTACGTTTAATATAACATATTAATTTATATAAATAATTTATCTTTTATATAAATATTGTAATATACTTAAAAAAGTTACCCTTTTTTGTATTGTAGTTGCTTTTCAGGAATTTCCTGCAAGACATACTTACTAATGTTTTCTGTGATCTCATGACTTTGCATAAAGGTTGAAAAAAATCCTTAGATAAAAATGAGAAAACAGAATGACGATTTAGTAAAAATGAGCAAACAAACTTGGCATGGATGTACTTTATCAACAATTTAAGGTTCGTTTGATTTGCGGATGGTTTTAGATTTAGATTTTGATTAGGATTAAAATTTGGATTTGAGTATGAGTTTGAATAAAAAATTGAATATGATAAATTTAAAATTGGTTTTTATTTAAATAAATAAATAAAGTCAACAAAAATTAAATATATAAGCACAAAGGTACTTAACAAAAAATCCAGTATATACGTCATTCATTATGTTTCACAGATAGCTAAAGATATGGTGTTGCTTTAATAATACGTGGACCAAGGGAAGTTTAAGACTTTCTAGCTGTGAGGGAGAGCTTGTGTTTGGTCATTGGTGTTGCACACATTTAACATCTTAAGTATTGATTGTGTTCCTGTAATCCCGTCATATCATTTAGGTTTTGTATGACTGTATAGTGTATACACACTAAAAATTACTTACGCAAGCCCCTCCTAATGATTTCATAATGAGCATATTGCTTTCTCAGCGTCTCAATACTGATTTCACATGCTTGCAAAATTATGAGGAAACGGTTAAACCAACCCCTCATCTCCAATAATGCATGCAAACATGAAACTATTATTGTTTTAGTTTGACATATAGTAGTACAGCTTCATGAGCCTATTTATGCAGTTCAAACTAACTCGTATAAAATTATAATATAGATTTATTATTAGAGATTGCAAGAGATTTAAGACTGGTGAGTAACTAATATATTTCACATAGTGGGCGTGTATAGACTCAGAGGCTTCATACATATACACAACATTTTAGCTTTTTTATTCAGACACCATTAAGTAAAAATAAAGTTGAAAGGCATCCCCAATGCTGAAATCAGACAATGAACCTCTTGCGCTTCAATAAATTCTCAGCGAGTGAGTTCCGTGGCTACTTTATTCTCAAGGAACTGCATTAATGTCATCAAATACACACCAGTCATCCAAATAGTGGAGTGCTGCAAATCCACCTCTGATTGAAATTAAAAGGGCATATTAGATCTAAATGACTATACATTGGATTTCAAGTAATGCTTTACAAATTCGGGCGTAATTTTGATTGTGATTTTACTCACGAGCTTTGTTTTTTAACAGGCAAGCTGAGCATGAGATGGAGATGGTTGTCAAAGTACTTCAACCCGGTCTGTTGTCACTGTTGGAGATTATAGAGCATAAATTTTCCGCATAGGAGATTGGGAAAGAAAGCAAATGCTACTTTTAAGAGAGCAGTAATGAACTGGAAAAGGAAAGCTATCACTGAACAAAATCAACCAATCTTGAAAGATTATATTATTAACTGCCAATAGTTGTCTATACTTTATTTGGAATAATCTAATGCGAAAAACAGTTCAATGCAATAGTAAGGTCTCATCATCCTTCACTGTGGTTATGATTCTTGCGGATTTGGTTGCATGTCCTTATTGCCTACATTATATATAGTGTTTCGTGATGAATGGGACTTGTATGTCAGATATTCTTCATTAGTCCGTTTATTTACTTATTTGTAGCATCCTTTTCATATTGTGTCAGATCAACCCATTGACCTGTTTCTTGTTTCTTGATATTTGATTACTTACTCCTGTTGAATCATAGTATGGATAGCTTGTGCAGACTTTTTCACACAAGAAACATACTATCATCTGCAGGAATAAATATCATGACCACCCTAAATATTATTCCCGTCTGGTCTACTATTCACAAAACTCTCTGTTAATACAAATAATGTCCAAAAACGTTGTTTATATTTTTCGACCTCTCAATGTTTTGATAATAACAAAATGTGAAAACGTTTACGATAAAATTAAATGTTTATAAATTACTAATCATAAAATTCTATTTCTAGGATTAATCACTTAAGGTATGGATAAACAAATCATTAAACATGATTAGAGATCAAGAAAATATTTTTTCTTAAATTTTTATACTTCCACAAAAATGTTTTTATAAAAATATAAAAACAAATTATTTATTCATTATAAGAAATGTTTTATTAAAAACATAAAATTTGAATTTCAAATTTTCCCCCAAAAATGGAAGGTTCCATAACAGATACAACCTTCACCATAAAAGGGCAAAAAATGGAGCGGAGTCTAGCGGTGGCCACCTTATAGGGTCGGCGGCCCCCTTATATATAAGGGACCGCCGCCAGCAACTGTCACGTTTTGTCCCCTATAAATACTGGGCCACCCCATTTCAAAAACAAACTTCCTCTTGCCAAAAATTCTATCAGATCTAGTTTTCTCTCTTCTTCCTTTCTTTTTAAAACACATATCTTGATCACTAACATTCCTTGATTTTATTTCAAGTGATTAATTCTTTCTTCCTCCCTTCTTTACCTTCTAATCAAGTGCAAGAGAAGAACAATCGTATTCTTCTACATACGTATTGTTATCAAGTGATCTCTCTCTCCCTCCTCAAGATCACAAACATTCATTACATTTGTTTTGTGTTATTGTGTAAATTGGATCGTGTGTAGATCCAAGTGTGTACATTGTATATTGGTGTGATTTGGATTGTGTGTCAATCCAAGGGTGTGTATATCTTGTGAGTGTGTGAAGACTTAGTGAAGTCTTAGATTGGTTCTAGCTAAGATTAGGACTCGACATCTAGCTTAGTGTCGGAAAAGAAAGTAAGCGACGTGTAAACGGTTTTCTCCGCCTAAAGGGAGCTTGTTGACATAGTGAAATCTCGAGTGGAGTACTCGGGGAGTGGAGTAGGAACGAAGAGGTGCTTCGTTGCCGAACCACTATAAATCTCGGTGTCTTGGTTTGATCGTTTCTTTCTCTATCTCTTTACATTGTCATTACTTACTTAGCTTGATAGTTTTGTTGTGATTTATATTGTTGGTTGATTGACATACAACTCGAATCAAACAATTTTCTAAGTAAAGATTTTAAAAACGCTAACTAACCGGTAAAACTATTCAACCCCCCTTCTAGTTTTCTACAATTGGTATCAGGAGCAAGGTCACTCAAGATTTTTAAAATATATTGTATTTTAAAGCTTGGATCGATCTATGGATTCCGACAAATATCTAGAAGGGCAATCTATGCAAAGACCACCACAGTTTTATTTATTGGAAAAATAGATTCGAGACATATGTTAAATCAAAAGATCTAGATCTTTGGCATGTTATTACCAATGGTGATTTTCAACCTATTATTCAAAATCCGGAAACCAAACTTGATGAGGTTGTCCCTTTTGAAAAACAATCGGATGATCTTAAAAGAAGGCTTGCGAAAAATAATGAAGCCAAAATGGTTATTTACAATGCTTTGCCTAGAAAAGAATATGAACGAATTTTCATGTGTAATACGGCAAAAGAAATTTGGAAAACTTTGTTAATCACCCACCAAGGTAATAGCCAAGTCAAAGATAACAAGATCGACCTTAAGTCAAAGATAATCAAGATCGACCTTTTGGTTTCAACTATATGAACAATTCGTCATTTTTCGAAGACGAATCTATAGATAACGCTTTTGCTAGATTTAATAATATTATTACTAGTCTTAAAGACTCTTATGAAGGTTACTCTAGTAAAAACTACGTAAGGAAGTTTCTTAGGGCTCTACATCCCAAATGGAGAGCAAAGGTCACGGCGATTGAAGAGTCGACAGATTAAAACAGCACTATCTCTTGATGTGCTCATTGAAAACCTCAAAGGCCCTGAGATGATCATCTGCAATAAAGATTATGAAATAGATCAAAGTATAAAAGTTTGAAAGAATTTCCCTTGCTTTAAAGGCTAAGAAAGAATCTAGTGATGAAGAGTGTTCGACTTTCGGTAGTGAAGACGAAGAGTACGCCATGGCTGTAAGAGACTTCAAAAAGTTCTTTAAGAGAAGAGGTAGATTCATAAGACAACCTAGGAACGACAAAAAGACCTTTCAAAGAAGCCGAGATGACAAAAACGGCAAAAGTGAAAGGGTTGTGCTTTAGTGCGGAGTCCATAATCATGTTTTAATTGGAGTTGTCTTAAAGCAACCGAGAGACAAGAACCCAAAGAGCTTTTGTTGGAGGTTCTTTGTGCGATAGCGGTGAAGAAGATAATGAAAAAGATCCAAGACGAGGACATGTCTTGTAGCTAAGCTCTATGTGAGGTATGTTCCAAATCTCCTTACTTTAGTGATGAAAACTCATCAAAATGATGATTTAGATTTAGTAGTCGAATGCAAAATGAGTTTAAAGATAATCACTAAGAACAAAAGGTTAAAAGCTATTAGAAATAGTCTAGAAAATGAGCTTAGAGAATTAAAAGATAAATTGTCCACACTCGAGAAAAACAAGGGAGTTGATATTGATTGTGCAAAGTGTCACACACTTAAAATTGAAAATGAAAAGCTCAAAGAAGAATCTACTAGATTAAACAAATTTGAAAAGAGTACACATTGCTTGAATGAAATGTTAAATAATCAAAAACCCTCCGGTGATAAATTAGGTTTAGGGTTTAATTCATTTGAAGCATCATCTAGTGGAACTAAGGAAATAAAATTTGTAAAAGCTCAGAAAAAGACGTCTTCTGATGGAGGTCCCATAAATATGGGCGGCCCCCTTAATGTTCAGGCGGCCCCCAAAATAAATATGGGACCGCCACCAGCAACGCCTGGTTCTGAGAAAAGTGTGTCTTTTCAAAAATCTATTTTGGGTCCTAGACCAAAACACATAATTGTAAACAAAGTCAAAATTCCTGTGGCTAGTGACAATGAAGTCAAACAATTTTATAAACCATTGACAAAGCCCGGAGTTGGATTTTCAAAAACCAATTTTAGATCAAAAACTCCACCTCCTAGAAGAGTCAATAATAATTATTCTCGTCCTAAAACACCGCAACCAAAAAGACATGTTGGTCGACAAAACCAACCTCATGGATTTCCCGTAAGTTGGAACAACTTTCCACGTCAAAGTTACATACCATGGGAAATGTGTCTTCCGTTCTCACATCCCAACCAATTGCATCAAATGCAAGGGATGTTTGGCACTAACAACTTTGGACCCATGAGATATTGGGGACCAAATGTTTGAGTTACTGTCTTATATAAATAGATATGCCTTGGAGTCGACTTGGAGCCCGACGAATGGATCAAGGATAGTGGATGCTCCAAACACATGACGGGCAACCGAAAGCTCTTCTCCACTTACAAGGCATACAATGGAGGTAACGTCATTTTTGGTAGTAATCTTCGCGGTAACATCATTGGCAAAGGTACGATTTCTAATGACTCTCTCAAAATAGATAATGTAGAACATGTTGATAATTTAGGATTTAACTTGCTAAGTATAGGACAAATATGTGATAATAAGTGTAGAGTAACTTTTTCTGAACATGATAGTGAAATCACTAAGGACGGTAAAGTCATAGGTAGAGGTATTAGGAAGAAAGGCTTGTATGTGATGAAATTAGGAAATAAGCCAAAAGACAAAATACGTCTTGCAATGATTGATGGAAACTCCACATTATGGCATAGGAGATTAGGTCACGCTAATATGCGTCTCATTCAATCGTTAGCTTCTAAGGAATTAGTTAGAAACTTACCTAAGCTTAAGTTTGATCAACATTTTTGTGATGCTTGCAAAATTAGAAAACAAGCTCACGTTAGTCACAAAGCTAAGAACATAGTCTCAACGACTAGATGCTTAGAACTTCTCCACATGGATCTTTTTGGATCATCCGCCGTACGGAGTTACGGAGGAAACCGCTACACCTTAGCCATAGTAGATTACTACTCTAGGTATACTTGGACTAGATTTCTTAAGGATAAAACCAAAGCTTTCGATCAATTCGAAATATTTAGTAAGAAAATCCAAAACCAATTAGGATGCACAATAGTGTCAATAAGAACTGACCACGGTAGAGAATTTGATAATGAAGTGCAATTTGGAGAGTTTTGTAATGCCAATAGTATTACTCATAACTTCTCGGCTCCACGCACTCCTCAATCAAATGGCGGCATTCAGGAAATGAGTAGAACAATGTTGAATGAGCAATCGTTACCACAAAAGTTTTGGTGTAACGCCGTAGATACTTTAACATACATTCTAAACTGGATCCTCATTAGAGCCACTCTAGGAAAAACACCTTATGAACTCTTAAGAGGTAGAAAACCCACACAAAAATTATTTTAGAGTGTTTGGAAGCAAGTGCTTCATTTTGAACACAAAAGACTACCTTACCAAGTTTAACCCAAAGTCATACGAAGGTGTCTTTCTAGGTTATTCTTAAAATAGTAAAGCATGCATCGTCCTAAACAAGCATACTAGGAAAGTTGAAGAACCACTTAACGTGACATTCGATGAAACTCCTCCACCCTCTAAGACATCACCTTTGGTGGATGATGACTTAGATGAGGAATAAGCAATTAAGGTCACCAAAAAGAAAAACATAGAAAACGACATTGAGGATGAAACATTAGAAATTGATAAAATAGTCAATATTAAGGAATCTAGGAACCATCCTTTAGAAAATGTCATAGGAAATCTTAACCAAAAAACCCTTAGGTCACTAGCCCAAAACCAAAGTAACTTTTATTATTTTATTTCTACCATATAACCTAAGAATGTAATGAGCCTTAGTAGATGAAAGTTGGATTAGTCACCATAACAAAAAGAATAAATTAAACAATACATAGCTAACGACGTTAGAGTTTGTTTCCACACACAGAATATGACAGATCTAGGGACTAAGTGGGTGATTAAAATAAGTTAATGAGAAACGGTGTTGTTCTCGAAAGTAAGCAAGATTAAGTTTGCTCAAAGGCAACAACCAACAATAGGGCATCGATTATGGTGATCATATGCTACGCGGTTGCAAGACGTGAGTCAATTAGACATTAATAGCTTATGCATGTGCCTTCGATTTAAACTATTCCAAAGATGTAAAAAGAATATTCTGACGGTTTTATCAATGAGGAGGTATACGGGCACAACCTCCGGGATTCATTAATTCTTGAAAAACCGGATTATGCTTTATAAATAAAGAAAGCTTTAATATGGTCTTAAAACAAGCACCGCAAATCTTGTATGATAGATTAAACCTATTCTTGTTTAAACATGAATAAAAATAGGCATGGTAGATTAACACCTTTTTACTAAGGAAGGAAAAGTACAAAATCTCTCATTGTATAAAATATGTCGATGACATATATCGGTGTCGACTGTTAAGAATGTGTGAAATTTGCCCCCCACCCCACCCCCCCCCCCCCCCCCCCCCCCCCCCACCCCCCCCCCCCACCCCCCTCCCCCCCCCCACCCCCCCCCCCCCCCCCCCCTCCCCCCCCACCCCCCCACCCCCCCCCCCCCCCCCCCCCCCCCCCCCCCAAAATCATGCATGACGAATTCGAGATGAGCATGATGGGTGAACTTAACTTCATCCTAGATTGACAAATTAAACAAATGGAAGATGGTATATTCTTTAATCAATCTAAGTATATTAAAGAAATGCTTAAGAAATTTGGTCTAGAAGATTCTAAACCAATGAAAACCCCCATGTCCTCCGATACTAAACTCACGAAAGATGAAGAGTGTGAATCAGTAGATAGTACCAAGTATCAAGGCATGATAGGTAGTTTATTATACCTAACGGTAAGTAGGCACGATATCATGTTTAGTGTATGCCTTTATGCCCGCTTCTAAGAGGCTCCTAAAACCTTTCATCTTGAAGCGGTTAAGCGTGTCTTCCGATACATTAAAGGTACTACGCACTTAGGATTATGGTATCCTAAGGGGACCGGCATAGAAACCGTAGTATATGCCGACTCTGATCATGCGGGAGATTATGTAGATCAAAAAAGCACTAGCGGTATTTGTATGTTCATGGGATGTTGTTTGACATCTTGGTTCTCAAAGAAACAAACCGCTCTTGCTATATCCACTACCGAAGCCGAATACGTAAGCGCCGGAAAGGCATGTCAACAAGCACTATGGATGAAACAAGCTCTCATCGACTACGACATACGACTCGACGACGTTCCCATCATGTGTGACAACAAAGGCGCGATTGACCTTAGCAAAAACCCGGTGCAACATTCTCGTACCAAACACATCGAAATACGTCACCACTTTCTTCGTGATAATGTCCAGAAAGGACATATCTCAATCAAAAAAGTGCCGTCCGTCGACAACATCGCCGACATTCTTACTAAACCCCTTAAACGTGAATCGTTTAACTATCTACGTCTTGGTTTAGGAATGATGGAACACATTCCATAAATCATATTAAGAACGCTTCTCATTCTTCTATCTCAATTCTAGTCCGTGTTCCATTCCGTGTCGTGCTAACATAAATACGTCATCGAAGTACTTTAAGCATGTTAATTCGCGAAATGCAATAAAATGTCACTCCTCTTCCGCAAATTTTTTTCAAAACCAAGTTCAAAAAATCCTTACTGAGGCTGACCTCATATAGGCCCCCCCACATATATTAGGGACCGCCAAGGATGAAATAAGGGACCGTCACTAGAAAGAACAAAATATTAACACAAAAATTTTTTCAAACTGAAAACAAACACCCCCTTTTCTTGCTGCATTGACGACCACGAACACAAACCCCACAAATCTCAAAAATCCATCATAAAACATCAATTGAAGATCAAATCAACATCAATATTCATTCCGATTATCTCAAAGAACACAATTGTAAGTCATTTCACTTAATTTCTTACAATTTAAGATGAACACCAAAAATCAAAATTGGGGATTGTTTATTTTTCTTGCAATTTTGTTCGATTAAGAGTACTAGGATACAATGTATAACTAATATGCTTCCCGTAGACATAGGATTTGCATACATTAGTAAGATTAAATGAAAAATTGATTTTGAACCAAAACCCCAATTTTATTTTCAAATCACTCACGTTAGGAACATAATAAATTTGTTGTTATGCATTGTTAATCCAATCTAAAAACGTTTTCAAACACATACATAATGATCTCATAAACAAATTTCGAGATACATAATTCATATGTATTTTTCGACTTGTTTGATAGAGCAAAATCAAATTAAGGAGCGTTTGGGTTAACTCTTAGGATTTTATATTTAGGTCGAGTTATTCGTTACTCCACATTTATTACATTTAAGCACTCACTATAAATCTTTCTCAAGTCTCGGTTTTACTAAAAATTATGACTATCTTTCTTAGGTAAAATAAAGTTCGAAGATGAACTACGTTACACAAAATCATACATCCCAAAGATCTTGAGTGATTCCTACATACCTAACTATTTGAAACCTATCATTCAAAATTTAGAATGCAGAGCTATTCACGAAGGTCGTCTTGTTAAACCCGAATCAACCAAATACGACAAAATCAAAACAATGTTTAAAGCCATCAAACTCACTAAAATATATAAGCTACATGAAGTCATTTGTCCTAGATTTCTACTTGAATTTATCTCATCCATGGAAATAATCCATGAAAATAATCAAAACACCTTTGTCAAATTTTCGGCATTAAAAGGAGTCTTTAGATACTCATTTGAATCATTTGCGTCAATTCTCTCTATTCCATTTCAAGGTCAATGTTCTTACTCCGAAGACTCATCTCTTGACTCTTTAAGAATGAATCATAACTCTTTCACACCCTTTGAAACCAATGTCCCAACTCCAAAAGAAATAATTCAATCCTTGACAATATCTAGACAAACCATTTTTCCAAACAAAATTCTCAAAGAAGAACTTCGTGTTGAACTAAGATCTTGGAACGAAATCATTCAAGAAAATGCTTTTGGTACTCAAAATAGCTCACCCTTTCTTCTTGCATCATCATGTCACATGATGTATTGCATCTTAACTAGCACTCCATTCAACTTAACGTACTTTCTAATTAAAAGAATCAAAAATATCAAATATCAACCAAATACTCCAATACCATATGGAATAATTCTAAGTCGTTTGTACAAACACATTATCCAAACCAATCCTCATCTCTGTAATCCAAAATATAAAACATATTGGGGATCCATGAAACCTTAGATTCGTCCTTCTCATCTTGAATCAATTATCTACATATCCTTTGAAGAAGTGTCAAGTGTTGATTCAAACGACGATTGAAATCTCTTTAGAATTATTGCTAGCAATACGTACGATGTAATATTATCTTATTCTATGTATTGGATAATAAAGTACGTGTATAATGTGTCTACATACTGTCTATGAGCCTTCTAGTAGACATTTTAGTCATTTCATATGTTTTATCTTTTCCATATTACATGACTTATTCACGTCTCTACTTATATCATGTGAACATTGAAGTGATGGAAATGCCAAAAATCATCCTCATTGACCACTCTGAAAAAGGATTAAACTTTTGAAAATTTTCGAAACTCTAGAAAACGGCCCCCTAAAAGGTCAGCCGACCCCCTTATATATTCGGGACCGCCATCAGGAGTAACACGAAATATTCCTGTCCCCTCCTTGTCTGCATCTTTAACCCTATTCTTCCTAGGTCTAGTTGTCCTTTCCCTTCTAAACTAAACACTTCTTGGAACTATCTTATACTAAAACCATGCCTTTCCCAAATCTCTTCTATATAAACACCATCCTTATTCATCTTAATCACCACTTCTCTTGTAAACATCTCCTCAAAATCTCAATGTCATCTTCTAACACATCTCCTCGTGACTACTCATGAAAACACAAAAGAGTCATTCTTGAACCGTAGAGATAAAGCCATAATCATCCACCTTCACCACCACTAAATAGGATCTCACCTCCTCTTTCTCCTAGTAACCCACTATCTATATCTCCACCAAACTCACCAATCTTTGATACCACTCCCTTGCCTCCTTCTCCTAACTCATCTAGTCCTACATCTTCCTCCTTGCCTCCACAAAATTCTACTCAAAATCTTAGTGAAAGCAAATTGCATGAACTCCTACATCTTCCAAATCTTCTTGATATCAACATTCAACATGCAATTGAGTTAACCAATCAGTCACCTCCATCCTTACCATTTACTCATCCTCCTTTTCTTGACCAAATCAAGGTTCATTCGGACTTTTGTCATTGTTGTTTGGTTACTCATAAAGTATTCAATATCTTAAGAGATGACCTTAATCGAATCAAATCTCTCATCATTGGGCCCTCAACCCTTTTCCCTTCATCCACTACTACCAACTCGCCTTGAAACATTCTCATAAAGTCAAGAATCATTTAGTAGTCTTATCTATAACTCATGATTCTTCTAGAATTAATGTATTTTTAGACTCATGTTCACCTGTGGTTTCTTAGATGCTTTATTATGTTGTGTTTTAGTTATGATTATCTCATGCTTGTATCATCATATATATTGTCCTTGTGACTATATAAGATTTCTTAATGAATTTAAATGAACTTTATTTATAAGTTTCTAAATGTGTAGATTATAATGATTGAGATATTTGTCTTGCTATGTTGGTTTGCACTTGTGTCTCTTACCTTGTTTTGTAGCAAACTACTTATCGTAAGATCGATTCCTTGGTGCCCCGAATAAGGGGGAGCATACATCAATGGGGAGTCTTTAATAGTCAATTTCTTTCTCTCTACTACAAATTAACGATCAACACTTTTGGATTCGACAAAAAGGGGGAGAAATAGAATTTAACTCATTAATAATTTATAAACTTCTATTTTTATACTAAATGAGTTTATGTTTTGTCATCATCTAAAAGGGGGAGATTGTTAAAACAAATAATCTCTAAAAATGTTATTTATATTTTTCGACCTCTCGATGTTTTGATAATGACAAAATATGAAAACGTTTATGATAAAATTAAACGTTTATAAATTACAAATCGTAAAATTCCATTTCTAAGATTAATCACTTAAGCTATGGATAAACAAATCATTAAACATGATTAGTGATCAAGAATAAAAAAAATTCCCTAAACCTTACATTTTTACAAAAGTGTTTTTATAAAAATATAAAAAGAAAATATTTATTCATTAAAAGAAATATTTTATTAAAAACATAAAATTTAAAATTTAAATTTTCCCCTCAAAATAGAAGGTTCTTTAACAGATACAACCTTCACCACAAAAGGACAAAAAAAAGAGCGGAGTCTAGTGGCGGCCCCCTTATAGGCCTGGCGGCCCCTTTATATATAAGGGACCACCGGGACCGCCACCAGCAACGGTCATATTTTGTCCCCTATAAATACTGGGCCACCCCATCTGAAAAACAGAACCTCTTGCCACGAATTTTTTCAGATCTGTTTTTCTCTCTTCTTTCTTTCTTTCTTTCTAAAACACATATCTTGATCACTAACATACCTTGATCTTGTTTCAAGTGATTAATTCTTTCTTCCTCCCTTCTTCCTCTAATCAAGTGCAAGATAAGAACAATCGTATTCTTCTACATACGTTTTTAGTGTGCAAACAGATCCGAATTGGGACTGTTTTGGAAAGTTTTGATTTCTTAAGAGTACTTGTGCATGTAAATGGCTCTTGGGAATCATGAGGTAGTTAATATACTCATAAATGAACATAGGTGATTTTTGGTATGAATTATGGAGGTCAGTAAGTAGAGGTTTTGAGTACGTTAAGTCACGTTAAAATTCTGCAGTTTTGAACAAATTGTGACTAACTAGTGAAACTTGTTAACGAAGTGGTTAAAGTTGGGTATGGTGTCGGGGTGACCCATGGGGTGTAACTAAACATCTTAGACATACATCATATGATTGTTACATGTGCAATAAGCTTTTGGCTTAGTAGCGTGTAACACATGTTGTTTTGTTGTTTAGATTTATGCTAGTATTTGTGGAAGCTGCAAAGCAATCAGGTGAGTTTCATAGCCCCTTTTTCTCATGTTATTTTAGGGTGAGAATGATGCTTGTCTTGTTGTCGTGTTAAAATGTTTTTAAGCTTGCTGTAGTTATGTGTATTAGATCGGGGGTAACGTTCCTACCCACGTAAAGTAATGTTGTTGCATTGGATCGTGGGCACGTTCCGTCCCTTTTGTGTTGCAATATGATATGTTTGGTATTGTAGATCCCAATATGCAAAACGAGATGTAACGGTGGTAAGACTGCGTGAGCTAATATGAGACCATGTAGCGCACATATGTAGATGATATGATTGTGGATCGTGGGCACGTTCCGTCCTGTTGTTGTTACTTGTTGTCATGAATTGTTTTGGTAATTACAACAGGTAATTGAAAGTTTATTTTAGATTTTGTTGTATGTCGTAAACCTATGATTCTCGCTCAACTTTATGTTGACGTTTTAAGCATCATTTGCAGGTGAGCTTAATGGTGCTAAGATAGAGCGAAGTGGATAGAAGAGACCGTAGGATG
>BQNB010157206.1:0-15180 GCA_026074375.1 Tanacetum coccineum | reverse complement strand
GAAGCTGTTAAGGAAAGCATTTAGCTTAAAGGACTACTAATCGAGCTAGGTCAGTGATTGTGAATTGTGATAATCAAAGTGCAATTCATCTCTCAAGAAATGCAATGTTTCATGAGAGGATGAAGCATATCAACGTGAGGTATCACTTCATCAGGGAGATCGTGGAATCTAAAGAGATTGAAGTGGCGAAGATAGGCAAGAAAGATAATGCAGTTGACGCGTTTACAAAGGTGGCTCCAGGTCCGAAGTTCAAGTATCGCATGAAGATACTTGGTGTCGGGATTAACTAGTCTAGTCACTAAGGTGGAAATTGTTAGTATTACTGTCGAGTCTAGTTAATATATACGATAAGTAGAAGGTAGCTAAGTGTCTTTTTCTTTATATGTTTGTTTGAGTGGGCTGGAACCAAAGCCCATTCCTAGTCGGCGTAGACTAGGGCATCCACCCCCTCACCCTATAAAAGGAGGTGAGGGGATGATGCTCAAAACATACGAATATTCTATTCTTTCCTGTAACCGATCGAGGTTTTGTGATAATACAATATAATCGTTCGGTTATACTTTGTGGTGTTTCGTTCTTCTTGTTTCTTCGTTCTTCAACGGGTACGTTGAAGGTAGCAACTTGTGCTTGATTTATTCCGTGATCTTCCGCGATCGAGCTTCGGTTTGTTGTAGTAATCGTACAACACTTACAAACTAATCGCACTCGTTTCCATTCTCGTATTTGGTGGCATCGGTGCGGGCAAGTTTTTCCCAGCCTTACGCCCTGAGCGATGGTTTCTTCGTGGTGAAAGCATTTGCAGCAGGCGTCATCTTAGCAACCGGTTTTATTCATATCCTTTCTGATGCTTTGAAAACTTAACTTAATTCGCCTTCTTTGAAACAACACCCTAGCTTGGGGAGATTTTCCATTCACAGGTTTTGTGGCTATGGTGTTGTTATTGTGACGTTGTTGTTTGAGACTTTGTCGATAGCTTACCAATGTAAAACGCAAACGGAAACTGTTGAGAAGCTTGTAGGACGTGTTGACGATGAAGAGAAGAATGGTGGATTTGTGGGTGGTCACATGCACGCAACTCATGGACATGTTCATGGACCTTGCATGTCGTTGCAAGTTGATGATTCTGATGTTCTTCGTTATATGATATGATTACACGGAGAATATTGCGAAACTTGGCCCCTTATATGATATGATTACACGGGGTTCATGTGTTCACACTTACGTTAAGGTTTATTTTTACACTTGAATGCCAATTGCATGTCGAATGGGTCCGCAAAGTTCATCACGTATCCTTCCTATGATAAGCATTTTCGTCATTTTCAACTAACATAAAGATAAGAAAATACTCTATGTCAATTGATCCTCTATTACACACCAATTTATCTTCACACCATCATATATACTCTCCATGACTCCACTACCTCTATATCATCTCGCATCCACCCCAACCATTGTCGTCCTCCCTTTTGCCATGGCCACCCTCTCTTAGCTAGGCTGCCTCATACAAAAGAGAGGACAAAATCGCTAAAAGGGAGAGAATGAAAATTTGGTGTGACACTTAGAAATTAAAATGTTTACATCAAATATACTCTATACACAAAGTCACAACCAATGTAAACGTAGATTTCTAGCTATATGTTGGGTAAAGGCAAGAATAATATATTAGTGAATAAATAGGCCTAAGCCCGGTTTATAATGTTAAAATCCTAGATACCCTAAACCCACAAATCACACTTGAGTGTTTAACATTGTTTAGCTCGGCAGTCATTAATCGATCTACGTCCACGAGTAAGAAAAGTATCTTACGACTGTTATAAAGAATGTTACTAACTATAAAATGTTAGCTATTATTATATTTACTAGCCAGTACTCACCCGTTCTGGCGACGGGTACCACGTAACTAAATATATTCCCAGAAAAAGTTAGTTGTTACAATGTTGTTAGTACAAAAAATTGTGGTGTACTGAGTGAAAGTAAGTGATGATTTTCTGCTAAGATAAAAGTAGATCGTTAGCCTTACCGCGGGAGGGGATCCTGCGACTAGACTCCGGCGTAAGAGTAAGTAATTTCTATAAGTGGTATGTGTGTAATTTAGTTATGGAAATTATACCGTTAAGAGTGTTTACGTGACTCCTTATATAGGCTAGTGTCATTGTCGGTTACATGGGTCACGAGATAGGATACACCTTATTAATCGATGGGTAATAGAGTGGTTGTCGTAATTTTATCGTCGTTGACTACATCATACTTTGTAGTGTAGTGCCTTGGGTCAGCGTACTTATTGTTTGTTATCCATATTTAGGACGTTGACGTTCTCCTTTCGATTCCCCATGTGATATTCTTTACCCTGTTTGACTAAGTCACGGGTTTCCCTTGCCAGGAAGTAACTCGTGATCGGAGTTGGGATGTAGTCCTGAGACGTTGCTAAGTCTTTCAGAACGCGGCCTAACGCTATTGTTGGGACGTCGTCAAGCCCTTGCGGACATGTTGTGGGGTTACCCTTGGGCTGTCCCTCAGTCCTTTGTGGATTATTGGGCTTAAGCCCATTTGTGGGTAGTCCAGCCCAGACCCGGAAGTTCGGGTGACTACTATATGTCATCATGTCCCCCAGTCTAGTGTATTTTCTTTCCTACAGGAAATAGTGCTAGACTCGCTTGTTGCTCCTTGCGTCTTGAGCCGTGCGTATTTCGTGCGCAACGTGTATTCGGGTCGTGTATAAGTGGGTTGGTGGGCCTCGAGTGTCGTGCTCTATCGTTTTGTGTCACACCCCGTCTCAGGCGAAACGCGAGGCGTGACGGAGAAGAACCGTTATAAAGCATTGGTACAAGATAATAGAGAATTAATACTTGGATATTCAATCATAAAACGTGAAAACAACAAAATACAAGTGAAGACTTGCATCAAGATGTCCATGTCACAACAACATAGTTGTAATGGATCAAAATCTCACATGCCGAGACAACGTAATGAAGATTGACCCCAAACGGGTCTCTTCTTAAGTTCACTAAGCCATGTCACAAGCACTAACTCCTTAGGCTTCAGAAATCTTATCACCTGAAAATGAATACTCGAAAATGTCAACATAAAGTTGGTGAGCTCGTAGGTTTAAGCAGTAAACCCATTTGTTGTGCATATAAAACAAGTAGGACAATAGTACACAAATAATAGCATGTCAGTAATTTAGTATATAAAGTTATCAAATCACAATCCACATAGTTTTCAACGCTTTAGATTTCCAAACATGTCGCCTACCAGTTGAAGCTAAACAAGTTGGCTTAATAGATTCCAACCAGTCGTCTACACGACTGTTGGCTTAATAGGCATGTCATCACATAGCCGTCAACAGTGTCATCACATAGCCATCACCATAGAATTCGTAGGTATGTCATCACATAGCCATCAACATAGAATTCAACCACAAATGCTCACACACAAAATTACAAACACACATATTGCCCAAAGAAGTCAAGTAATTGGCACATCATAAAGTATTTGGAAATAGATTTTAAGTATCATTTTCCTCCGAGAAAATGTAAATAAAAAAGGGCTACGAAAACTCACCTTAAGACATGGTAGTTACGGTATAAGATGAGAATGACCAAACACGAACTAGGAACCTCAACAAACGAGAGTTGATTTGTGCTCATGTCATACGGATATTTATACGGCTAGGAATACGTGAGCCTACGGGGTCACACACGTTATACACATAGATATCACTCTATTGGTATATATATAATAATGTAAGCGTATATTAATTATATATGTATTAATACTCGATTAATGTATATAATAATATAAGTGTATATTTATTATGTATATTAATATTCCAACGATAGAATACTAACAGTCGTTAATTAGTTCGTTTACGAATAATTAACTATAAGGCTTTTTAATTAATGAGTAATTAAATGTAATTAACCATAAATATTAAGAAAGTCAAAACGTCAACACCAAGGGTGGTGTGGATATAGTTCGACCGGATCTAGAAGATCTTAGGGTTGGATTAGGCTTGTGAGCTATCTTTTCCTCCAAGTTATGTATTTTAGGTAAACCCTAAAATCATCTACTATATAAGGAGGGTCCTAGAGCTCATAATTCCCATCCCTTCTCCTCCTCTTCTCCTAGTAGGATCGAACCAAACAAACCCTTGGGGAAAATTGTTTGAGTTCGACTACTTGACGTATTCTTGAGCGTTGGTTCGTAGAACTAGCATTCAGGTGGTATTGTTCGACGTGTAGTGTATGAACCGCATGGAGGTTACTTACTTTAGTAACTTGAAGGGTTTTCGGTTTAGCATGTATTACATACATGCGTGTACTCGAAGAAATCTCCGGTTCTTCACGTAGCTTGGTTGCTATTCGGTATGTTTTTTGTTTATTGTTTATGTTAATTATAAGTGCTATATGAATTAGATCTGTTGCGTAGCTCGTTTAATATTCACATAATATTAGGGTTTTTAGACCACGATTTCCAACAGTGGCATCACGAGCCAAATCATATAGCGTTATAATTACATAAAAAATGGGGAAAAATGTAAAAAATGCATACTTGGTGTATATTTCTTGTTTTTTATGTGAAAACTCTTTTAGGAATTTATTTAATGAAATATATTCCTCCTAAAGATCACATAAAATATGGAAATTAAATATGCTACATATTTTGTGAATATTATTTTCCTTTTTTATGTGAAATCTTTTTTAAGAAAAATATTTTGTAAAATATTTTGTCCTAAAATATCAATAAATATGGAAAATTAATATTTACTTATTTTTTATGTAAAATCTTATTTAGTGAAATATATTGTCCTAAATATCACCTAAAATAAGGAAATAAAATATGTGAAAGTTTTTACATTATTTAATATATATATTGTTGCTTATTTATCATGTAATAAACTGTCAGCCATGGGTTATGTGCATGTAAACCATGATTATTAAGCTTAATATATATGTTATATGCATATGTGTTATATGGTATGCATGAAGTCATTAAGTGAATTAATTGGTTAATTGCAAAAGATGAGAAGACTTTTGTTAAATTATTGTTTTAATTGCGTAAATGATTTTGTTTAGTATGATTAATTTGGTAAATATGTTTTGCATGTTTTATATATATTGTGGCGTTTTTTATATATATAATTATGCAAAAATAATTTTCAAAATTAATATGGACTAAAAGTACATGATTAAAATGATTATTGTGTGTATATTGATACGTACACT
Organism: Tanacetum coccineum; assembly: GCA_026074375.1. Taxonomy (NCBI): domain Eukaryota; kingdom Viridiplantae; phylum Streptophyta; class Magnoliopsida; order Asterales; family Asteraceae; genus Tanacetum; species Tanacetum coccineum. The sequence continues at coordinate 9,955 of BQNB010157206.1, read as the reverse complement.
TTTCTAAATCATGGACTATATACATAAATTTTGTAACTTTCTTGCAAACGTTCTATAACGCATGAGATTAGTGGTTTCCGCAAGGGAACCCGCGACGCAACAATGCAAGAATAAACAAATTTTACATAAACATTTTAACAATATTTAAAGTATGTCGTAATCGTTACTAGGGTTTGATTATTTCTCGTGGGGAATTAACCTTATCCGTAGTAAAATCACTTATACATGGAAATATTGTAAACATGGTCAATGTCATGTGGTCTATAAAATTATAGGATTTCTATTTATAGAAAGTTTTTAAAACAAAATTGGAAATGTTTTAAAATAACTAGTGTTATAAGGTTGTATGCATGCTTCCTTATATACATTTTTGGTAACCTTGTTTTTATTAAAATATTTATACCCTTCAAATTAAGTCATTTTCTATCCAAGTATGAAATCACTTGAGTTTTTTTTACTCTAAGACAGTCTTAGGTAAATTGCAAAACAAGGTAATATAACAATCGTATGGTCAGACCTGAGACTGTAAAATTACAGATTTTGTATTGGACGACTTATATCGAGTATGGTTGGTCAGACCTTCAACCCGAGGCATACGATGAGGTTAAACATGCTACTTGACATTATAATTCTGGATTATATTGCTTTGTGCCCCATAATGGCTAAGAGTTGCACATGTTGGCAATTATATCTCGCAGATTACCTTTTGAGTTATACCATTTCTAGTAGATCAACTGCATTAATGGTAGAACGTCAAGTTGGATCTTAGAACCTTGTAAAAGTAATTCTTTATTTATATAAACATGGGTAGTTAATTTTTAAGGGATGAATTATCGAAAATACTAAAAATGAACTTTGCAAGTTCTTTTAATGTATTTATGCAATGTATACCGTAAACATGGGTTCGTTCTTACTAGTGGAAGACAAACCGTGTCTATTTTTCTTGGAAAAATAAGACTATTTCCTATACTTTTCACTTTTGGAAAAGTTATAATAGGAATAAAAGAATTATCTTAAATTCTAATCGAACTCATACCAAACTTCATGTTAAGTTAATTGGACTTCTCATTCATTCAAGATTACTTCAATATCCTTATTCGGTTTTGAATTCTTTGAATCATAATAAGAAACTTGGATAACTAGAGAACTTGTGTCTATAGCTATCAAGATTAAAAATATCTTGTTATAAACAAGACATATTTATGAGGTTTGATTAGAAGACGGAAATATCATCACAATACTGTAAAAGGCAATAACTAGAAAACTCGTGTCTATAGCTGTTTCCTTAAACCAGTAAGAGACGTTGCACACCCTTGAGGTAAAGTGAGCGGATAAGGAGGAATTGCATGCCAATTTTTCAAGTTAATAAACAGCTAAGATGGTTAGAACTTGAACACACTTACTTGCATATCTAAGTACTTGCTTACTAGTCCATGTGACTCACATTAGCAATAATGTGCAGATATTCAAATAAATGGAAAGATAAATTGCAAATTACTTTCACTAGTGAAGAAACACTCACAATGTTGTCAGATCCAGTGGGAGTAATGCATTTTATAAACGAAAATGACAAACTTGCAATGTTGTCAAATTCAGTGGGAGTTATGAGTTGTTTACCTCATAGACATCTTACTTTATTTCTGGCTTGGCCTGAAATAATAAATTACTTTCGAAGTGTGAAACATCTTTATTTCGTAAAGAATCACTGTGTATTATCTTTGATAACTTGTTGCCTATGAGATGTCGCTTCCGTTTAATGTTATCTTTGATAGTTATGCACGATTCCTTATTAATAGATGGAGTTCTATATATATACTAGCTATGAGCTTGACACTGCCATATTGTCAATACAAACAAACTAACTAGTGTGGTGTTGTTTATGCAAAGAAGTTGTACCATGCACAAGTGGGAGAAATCTTTATTGTGTGCAAGGAACAACTTAGAATAATATGACTAATGGTTTCTTGACTGCAAAGTAAGAAAACTATTACTCTACTAGGACTCCTACACATTTAATGTATGTAGCCCTATTAAGAGAATGTGTCAAGACAAAAAGATAAGCTACATGATTATGTTTTCTTGGAAATCATAAACATGGAGTTTGAAATTAACTTGAACTTACTATTAATTTACTTTAGTTTAATAATTGTTATGTCTTCTAGTTAAAGACATGTACATTAAGCCCTTTACTTGTGAAAAGACTTATAACGTAAAGTAAAAAAGTTATCCACATGTAACTCCAGGTGACTTTGAAGTTCTGTACTTGTTAAATCTTCAAGGGTCTCGTGAAACCACCTTTCACCCAAAGACAAAAAGATTCTAACTACCGCTATAACTATGGACCATGTAAACTTGGTATCAGACACCGCCGTTAGAAAGATTCAGCTGGGAATTGAGAGTTACAGACACAAGCTCTAAACCTCACCAACCTCGTTGGGAAGCACGGATTTGAATTCAAGCATGACTACACAGTCATGGACTCTCCAAGGGCAGTTACATTCAGAGACAGATACGGGGTTCAGATGATAATGAGGTTCGATGAAATACACAAGTACAGTGATGGCACTCTGCAACAGATAGATGAAGCGTTGGACTATCGAGTCAAGGAATTCAGTTCAATAGGACTAATCCGGGAGAACACCAGTTTTTGGACAAAGAAAGATGTGGACAGAGCAAGGACTCAGTACGCTATCCAGAAATGGCTAAAGACATGACGTATCTTTCGAAATCTAGAGAGCTTTGTGGGTGGACGAATCCGAGAAGGCGACTACCGGTTACTGAAGAGAACCGAATGAGGGGTAGTCTATCTTATATGTTGTGGTAATATGTACATTATTATGTAGTAACTAAAACCATATCTTAGGCTTGTATATTTAGTAACTATCTGTTTAACATTCGGATTATATAAACCTGACACACTTTCTCCCAAATTTTCCTAAACTTAAAATCATTTGGGACACAAATCTCAACGGTGTTTTGAAATTTTTGCTCGGGGGAGAAAATGTGATTTAATTATGAAAATCTGATATAAAAGGTGATTTTTTTTCAATCAAGTGTAGGTCCCTCCATATGTGCTAAACTTTTTCGAATAATCGATGCACATATTAAGGGGGAGCGAATGGTTGCTTATTGTGTGTATATTGATACGTACACTTTGCTAAATCATGGACTATATACGTAAATTTGTTAAAATTCTTGCAACGTTCTATAATGCATGGGTTTAGTGGTTTTCGCAAGGGAACCCGCGACGGAACAATGCAAAAATAAACAAATTTACACAAACATTTTAACAATATTTATGGTATGTCGTAATAATTACTAAAGATGGAATAAATCCTGTTTGTCATCTATCTAGGATTTGATTATACCCCATGGGGATTTAACCTTATCCGTAGTAATATTGCTTATACATGGAAATATTATAAACATGGTAACCCTAATTTTATAAATGGCATGTGGTTTATAAAATTATAGGATTTTTATTATAGAAAGTTATTAATACAAAATTGAAAATGTTTTAAAATAACTAGTGTTATAAGGTTGTATGCATGCTTCCTTATACACATTTTTGGTAACCTTGTTTTTATCAAATAATACCCTGAAAATTAAGTCTGTATGCCATCCAAGTATAGAATCACTTGAGTTTTTTTACTCTAAGACGGTCTTAGGTGAATTGCAAAACAAGGTAATATAAAAATCGTATGGTCAGACCTGAGACTGTAAAATTACTGATTTTGTATTGGACGACTTATATCGAGTATGGTTGGTCAGACCTTTGACCCGAGGCATACGATGGGGTTAAACATGCTACTTGACATTATAATTCTGGATTATATTGCCTTATGCCCCATAATGGCTAAGAGTTGCACTTGTTGGCAATTATCTCTCGCAGATTACCTTTTGAGTTTACCATTTCTAGTAGATCAACTGCATTAATGGTAGGACGTCAAGTTGGATCTTAGACCCTTCTAAAATTAATTGTTTATTTATATAAACATGGGTAGTTAATTTTTAAGGGATGAATTATCAAAAATACAGAAAATGAAATTTGCAAGTTCTTTTAATGTATTAATGCAACGTATACTATAAACAGGGGTTTGTTCTTACTTGTGGAAGTCAAACTATGTCCATTTTCCTTTGGAAAGTAAGACTATTTCCTATACTTTTCACTTGCAGGAAAAGTTATAATAGGAATGAAAGAATTATCCTAAATTATAATCGAACTCATACCAAACTTCATGTTAAGTTAATTGGACTTCTTATTCCTTTAAGATTGATTCAATATCCTGTTTCGGTTTTAAAATCTTTGAATTATAATAAAAAACTTGGATAACTAGAGAACTTGTATCTATAGATACCAAGAATAAAATATCTTGTTGTAAACAAGACATATTTATGAGGTTTGATTGGAAGACGAAAATATCACCGCAATACTGTAAAAAGCAATAACTAGAAAACTTGTGTCTATAGCTGTTTGCTTAAATCAGTAAGAAACGCTGCACACCCTTGAGGTAAAGTGAGGTGATAAAGGAGGAAATGCATGCCAATTTTTCAAGTTAATAAGTAGCTAAGTTGGCTAGAACTTGAACATACTTACTTACATATCTAAGTACTTGCTTACTTGTTCATGTGACTCACATTAGCAATAATGTGTAGATATTCAATAAATATAAAGATAAATTGCAATTACTTTCACTAGTGAAGGAACACTCATAATGTTGCCAGATCCAGTAGGAGTAGTGCATTTTATAAACGAAAATGACAAACTTGAAATGTTGTCAAATTCAGTGGGAGTTATGAGTTGTTTACCTCATAGACATCTTACTTTATTTCTGGCTTGGCCTGAAATAATAAATTACTTACGAAGTGTGAAACATCTTTATTTAGTAAAGAATCATTATGTATTATCTTTGATAACTTGTTGCCTATGAGATGTTGCTTTCATTTAATGTTATCTTTGATAGTTATGCACGATTCCTTATTAATAGATGGAGTTCTATATATATACTAGCTATGAGCTTGACACTGCTATATTGTCGATACAAACAAACTAACTAGTGTGGTGTTGTTTTATACAAAGAAGTTGTACCCTGCACAAGTGGGAGAAATCTTTATTGTGTGCAAGGAACAACTTAGAATAATATGACTAATGGTTTCTTGACTGCAAAGTAAGAAAACTATTACTCTACTAGGACTCCTACACATTTAACGTATGTAGCCCTATTAAGAGAATGTGTTAAGACAAAAAGATAAGCTACATGATTATGTTTTCTTGGAAATCATAAACATGGTGTTTGAAATTAACTTGAACTTACTATTAATTTACTTTAGTTTAATAATTGTTATGTCTTCCAGTTAAAGACATGTACATTAAGTCCTTTACTTGTGAAAAGACTTATAACGTAATGTCTTCTTGTTAAAGACATGTACATGAAGTCATTGACTTGGTCAAAGACTTATAACGAATAGTAATGTATTGGATGTTTATGTCTACTTGTTAGTACATACACATTAAAGTCGTTAACTTGATCAAGGACTTATAAAAGGATGCAATTGGCTTAGTAATATTATTGATACCATTACATTTTAACTTAAGTTAGTATAATAGGAAAAGCCATAAAGTATAAGATCAATCTTATTGGAATACCACATTTTATGGTATGTCCAACAAGCGTAATCAAACTATATATCGATATTGTTTTGATTCTTGATAACCTTAACTTATTTAACTCCTAAAGAGATCAAGGTTAGATAATTGAGTATGTCGTGGATATACCCAATTAGACTCCAACCTAGAAGGTTAATTAAGATAAATGAGATGTATTTCATTATATCTTGATTAAAGTTCTATATTTGGTAAAAATCTCTTGGAGATTATTATTGACAAATGCCTAGAACTGTTAAGTGTATTTTGTTGGATACCCAAAGAAAACAATGGGATGCCATTTTTACAACCACACAAGAACAAGTTTTTGTTGCTCGTCATGATGATTTATTTGAGAATAGTCTAAAAATGTACAAGAAGCGAGTGGGAGTATTGTAGGTCTTGAATTAATTCAAGAAGAAGATACATAAACCATCTAAACGCACTAGCGATTGTCATAGTAAGGCTAAACATGGAAATGATAAACCTTAGAATGATGTTACTCATATTCATAGATCCGCATGGATACCTCATGACATGTTTCTATATAAATGGTAAGGATTATGAGTTAAAGGATCATTATGAACCTACTAACCATATGAGATGCATTATTAGATCGTGGATTTAATGAATGACTCAAAGACTATGAATGAAGAGATGTTGTCCTAAAGGAGATAATTATATTCTTAGAATTTGTTTTATCTTTAAACTATCAGGTTTGAATGAGTTTCTTTTTAGAAAGACTCATAAGGACAATGTTGTATACATATTTACTGTGCGTCAAATGACATAAGTTGTCACACCCCTATAAAGACCATCAACCTTGAACAATCTCGAGTGATGTCTCAAATCGCAACTAGACTCGAATTAATCTCTTACAATTATTCAAATGCCCACACAGGGATCCATAATCCAAACTTAATCCAAAACATACAAATACTAGAATCAAACAACAATCAAGCAAGACATCGCATGAAAATCCACACGGGATACTTCTAAGTTTGCTAACATAATCAAACTATTCTTCTTTCACTTTACCTGAAAATGATACTCGAAAACGTCAACAATAATGTTGGTGAGCTCGTAGGTTTGACCTTAAACCCAAAAGATGTGCCAATATTTCAACAGTGGACAATAAGTGCTATATGACAGTGAATATATGCAAACAACCTTAGCATCACCGCTAATCAATAACCATATGTCACTTACGCACCTAAAGGGCCTACCAGCTGGAGCACTAAAATTAGGGCAGGACCACACACAAACCTGGGTAGGCGTACCCATCCGCTCCAATAATCACACAAATACTGGGTAGGCGTACCCATCCCTCAATCTCATACAACTTCATAAAATATTCACATAGCAGTCATAAAGCACGTAACTTTTCCCAAAAACTAAAAAACCACAGTCGCACAGATCAATTCAAAACCTTTCAAAAACACATTTAAAGTATCATTTTCCCCCAATGGAAAAACCAGTAAAAAGTGGGGCTACGAGAACTCACCTCAAGCAAGTCTTTAGCAACCAAAACTCAATCACACAGCAAATGCAACGACGCCCGCACACGACATAGTCCAGTTAATGTCCCAATTTAATCATCAAATTTCAAAACAATCTTCACGTTTGAGCATAGAGTTGAGACGCGTTGTACATTTACCTCCACAAAACATTTAGGGGTGTGATGATTGATGACATAATCTCCACAATCATATCAATCTCATTACTCGATAATACATACTTATACTATTTAGAGAAAACAGATAAGTAATATAAGTAAATATTTATAATTAATAATTATAAATATATCTCGACAAGTCCATTCGGTAAACCTTAGTCACTTCAAAATAATCATAATACGGTTGAAAATGAAACTTTTACTCATAATAAACACATTAGAGAAGTTTCGAGAAAAATTATATTTTTCGTATTTTAGTGAATTTATTAAATAAATAAAATAATTAAATAATATTTTATTATTTAAAATTAAAAATCATAGTTTTTTAGGAAATTTTTCTAGTATAAACTTTTTTTATGAAAATTTCGACCATGAACCCGTTCGATCATACAATTCCAAGGTTCAAACCTTATTTTCAACACTTTTGACATATTCGGACACTTTACGACAAAATTCCAATATTCAAGTCTTTAGTTTACTAACGTTTTTCTCTAAATATGTTCAATATCATTCGTAAACACATTTTCACTTTCTAAAAGGTCATTCAAAACTCTCATAACGATCTAAATATCGTTATTGGGCTTTAAGGGTCCATCTAGATATTATAAGTCAAAAATACGATCCAAGTCCAAAATCAAGGTCCATTTACATATATAAGTATATACTTATAAGTAGAAAATAATTAGAACCACAATAATCCCTCTCATTAAGCCATGGCTTAAATAGACTTATTGAGCCGTGAGCCCATATTCTCAAAAATACGTATATTAAGCTTAATAACCCTTTAATTATATTTTAAACATTTAACCCTTAACTTAGAAATATGTCAAAACAGGCCCTTGTGGTTTTAACTTTAGGATAATTACACTTTTGGCCCAAAAGTTTAATAGTTTCAAAATTTACAATATATACCCTTATGCGTGAAATGTTTTGCGTTTTTAGTCCAAATTTCATGATCTTTGTATTTTTGATCTCAAAATCAATTTGAAGCTTATTACTATAAGCTAAAATAAGTAAGTTTTACGAGCTTGTAGCTTATGAAAAGAGCTTATAAGCTTAAAAATCCAAAATGGGCACGTTTGGTTTAGAAACAATAACCTGATGGGTTTGAGCTTTTAGGGTTTGTTTTTAAGTTTATAAAAATAATAGAATAGCTTATTAGATCAGCTTATGGCTTTTAGCTTATAGGATTTATGAAAATACCTATTAGGGTTTTAGAGGTGCGTTTGGTTTAGGAAAACCAATGAATAAGCTTAGGGTTTTAGGAACTTATTCCAAGTAATTATAGAAGTACATGGAAGCTTATTAGGATAAGAATAAGCCCAAGCTAGCTTATTTAGGGTTTCGAATAGATTAGGGTTTCAGAAATGGGTCATTAGGGTTCGGTTTGGTTTAAGGGTTTCCAACAAGGTTTTGTTTGATCAAATGATTATAACCAAGTTTATACATGATCTTAAAGATAACTAGAGCTTATAGAACTAGAACTAGATAAAAGACTTACTAGTACACGAAATGATGAAATGGGTCGAAATGAGCAATTTACAACCCGAAAGCTTTGGAGATGATTCAAAAGCTTTTTCCTTCTTGTTTCTTGGCTTCTACTTGGCTTACATTTTCCTCCTTCTCTTAAAGGACTTGGCTAGAGCATAGTTTTAGGGTAATGTTTGATTTTAATGGTTAGTTTTGAAAGAGTGCATGTATGCATGTATATATAGGGCTCGAACTTGGAGTGAAGGCCAAGTTAAGTGGATTAGTAGCCAAGTAGGGAATAAGTGGTGGCCAAAGGTTTGTTAGTGACTATTAGAAGCTAGGAGAATAGCTTAGAGAGGTGTAGGGTGGTGGTGAGGGTTTGAATAAACAAGGAGGTGACAAGGTGGGGTTTTTTTGGTGAGCAAGGGTGTGACAAAGGTGCACTACAACAAAATAAGGCTAATGCAACATTTTACAAGAAACACTTAATTAAGTGTTGCATTTTAGAGAACACTGAAAAGTAACATTTATAAAGTAAGTGTTGCATTTTAGATCTAATGCAACATTTTTTCAAAAGTGTTGCAAATTTTGTATTGCTCTTTATGAATAAAAGTTTTAAACTCCTCTCCTAAGTAAAATTATATTTAACTTCTGCCGCCCTTCCCAAAATTCATTCCCCCCAAATCACTTTTCCCATCTCAATCACACACACTCTGGCCACTACCCTTCCTCCATCCACCACACCATTGCGCTCTGACCATCGGCTCCTTCATTCCGCCACCATCTCCACGGCTAGTGGTAAGTCATATCCCTTCACTTTCGTTCCTCTAGAATTTTTAATTAAAACTAAGAGTTAGATATGTATCTATTAAATTTAGGGTTAATGTATTTTTACCATTTAGGGTTGGTTGTTAGCTTAATCTGTGTGTTTCAATTGTTAATTTGAGGCTTAATTAGAACTTGGGGATAATTTTTTATCTAATTGCAGACAAGCCATTCTTACTATGTGGTTGTGTTTAGTGTGTCATACTTTTTGTTATTCATAAAGGCTTTTATATATAAAATTGGCATATGTTTTGGGTCATCTCATTCTTCCATTGACATTCTATTACACTAATAGATTATACTAAAGTCTCGAAGCTTGTTGGATCTAAGGTAAATACACT
>BQNB010157205.1:4092-15180 GCA_026074375.1 Tanacetum coccineum | reverse complement strand
CCGACTAAACTATCATGAGAGAGCTCAAATTCGAATAAAAATAACTCACTGAACTATCAAAATCACTAAGACACCTATTTCGACCAACTCACCAACAGTTTTAGACACCATTAGATAAAGATGACACACTTATGTCACTATCACTAAAGCTTATATACCATAGGTAATTGGCAAGAAATACCGAAAATTAAGAAATTAATGGATGAGAGGAACGTCAACAAAGAAGCCAAGAACAAAAAATGTTGCAGGGATGTTGCACTTCCATTTGATTAAAATCACATAATGTTTGGAACGATGTTTTGTCGTAGATGATAGGAGTATCATCCTATTAGATTAGTAACATAGATACTTGCTATCTTTGGACGAAACCATTTGAAGCTTTTGTCCCACATAAGTAAATGAGAGAACATATTCTAGGGTTATATACCATATTGTACATGACATATACGTCTTGAAGTGAATGTAATGCTTTTAGACTCACACGTAACACGGATTTTCTAAATTAATTTGTGTTGTGTATGAGTATAGAAAAATTATATGAGCTCGTAAGTTTTTGTAAGAGGGGTATTCAAACTTTACTTTTCTTTTATAAACCATTGGATATCTAGATTAATATGGATGACGAAGATGAATTACCCAAACTAGGATGCTTTTTGTAATTGAAAATTTTGATCGATAACAATGTTTTTCTATTACTTTACATATGCCGAAATATTTTTTGCAAGCATGGTAAATTATTGAAGTTCTGAGGTAGATGATGATATCTTATCTCAAATCACTTTCAGCTCTTTTTGTCTTTTCTTATTTTGAAAGTTTAAACATAAAAAACCATGAAATTTAGAGGCGGTTTTGTTATTTTTGAGGCTTGAGAACTCTATTACACAATATGTAAAAAAAAGGTTGTGTTATTTTAAAATGTAAAAAAAGGTAGTGTCATTTAAAAATTATCCATGAAATGTCTTACAAATTTTAAGAAGAGGGTGTTTAGGAGTTTGTTTTGTTTGTACTTTGTACTAGTTTTAATGCCCGTGCACGCACGGGGTTTAGACATTATGTTTTTTTAAATACATGTATGGTTTTTATTTTTATTTTGTTTTATAAGTTATGTTATAGAGTATTATCGAAATCATATGAAGAGAATAGATTCATATCTTATATATATTATATGAGCTTGAGGATAATTAGAATTATTTTTTCTTTTGATTACCTGTTAAACTAACTCGACATTGTGGAGCCGGACTAATTTACAAAACAACTCTTTTAGGTAGCGCGAGTCGGTCATGTGAACCTTTTCGAGGCCACAAGGGGATTAATTTCTCCTGTTTTATTCGAACCATTTACATCCAATTTGAAGGCTGGTTATCTACCGTTGGGTATGCAGTTGTATTGTATATGTTTTATGATTCTAGTTCTGCATTATTGTGTAACTATATTAAGATTAATGGTCTCACTTGTGTTAGAAACATGTAAAATTTAGCTTCGCAATTCGATTTAAAAGCAATCAGTTGAGTTTCAAATGTCAATATTTATAGAATATAGAAAACTAAAAAATCAAAATAAGTATTATGTTTCGTGCATACAATATGTTTTGGTCAAACAAAGATTAACCTATTGTATATCTTTAATACTTATAACCAAAGAAAAAAGAGTTTTACCCATTTTTTCGTCACCAACACTTTTTTAAAATATAAAAGTAGCCTAGATTGTTATATATGATTTATAGGCATACATACATGTCAATGAAATAAAGACTTTTTGAGAAATCTAAATGTTAGAATTTTAGTACGTATTAAACCAAAAGAAAAAAAATAATGCAATTCTTCCAACACATCAATGAATAGCTAAAAACAATTTTTTTTTTTTTGGAACGGCGATTTTATTTGAAACAAAAACTAGCAAAGAGCTAGATTACTAAAACAATAATATAGGGGTTTTTGAGCCATACGTTCATCCGAAACGAGGCTTTAGATCTATACTTACACCAATAAAAAGAACTAGTAATGACATTATCAATAAGCATCGACTATCGAAGTTTTCTCTCGTCAAATAGGTAGCTTTGTTTCGATAGATCCCAAACGTACCACAAATAATACCAACTCTTGAACATCTTTTTGAGTTGGAATCCATACGATGAAACAAGCCAGACTTCATTCTGCATATGGGTTCAAAGTTTGCGTGATCCAAATTACACAGCTCAAACCGTATTAGCAATGTCCGAACAATCCACACCTAAAGAAACAAATGGTTCGTCGATTCAATAGCATTATCACAAAATGGGACAGAACATATCCTGATGTCAATACCTTACGAGAATGTTGAACGGGTAGGTAAAGCATCGGTCTTGATTTTCCAGGCAAGAACGTTGATTTTTATCGGGACACACTTTACCCATCTAGTTTCTTCTCCAATATTCGGAAGGCATATCTCATCGATACGTCTACGAGCAGAGGCCACCGAAAATATACCCGTACTCTCCAGATTCCAATTCCATCTGCAGCCGAATGCACGGTTAGTGCAGAACGAACCAATTCTACCAAGCTGTCGGAATGATTTTGCTCGATACCCCCTTACGGCATTCGACGGAGGAGCAGGGGACCAAACTCGCGTCGCTATCTTGGAATAACAGTAATACGTTTCCTTTGAGGATTTCAAGCGGGTTTAATTCTGGGAAAAATGTCTTTAAAAAATGCCCTAGTATGCCAATTGTATCCAAAACCAGACATTTGGTGGACTCCCAGTTTCCCCTCTTATGAGTTCAGATAATAAAACGTACATACCTTTTCTTTGGAGAGATCGAACTTCACTCAAAATCGAAAGCCAACATGATTTGCCAGTAGAAGTCCATTCCGAATGAATTTTACCACCCACACCGTGAATAGCCACAATAACTTTAGTCCAAAGAGTGTCTTTTTGCGAGAGACACTTCCAACCCACTTTATCATCAAGCCTCTATTTAACGCAAATTAAGTAGAACACCACCTAGCCCGCCTCGTTTTTGTCTTCAATACATTGTTCATTTAACCAAGAAGCCTTTTTACTACCGGATCATGGCATAAAAAATGACGTCTAATAGACTCCAGATATGAAGGACCTTTGAAGGAAACTTTGAAAATGCTTCGTGAAAGACTGAGATATAGATCCTAAACGATTTCAACGAGTTAAACGACACCATTAGTTAAGTTTTTAGATTGTCCATTTGGAACGCGAGACTTACTTTTTCCAAACTATCTCTTGCCATGCTTGAACACGTTCATAGAAACTCCACACTATAGTCCAAATAGTAGAATGACACTTACAGTACGAGACATCTAAACTTTGCAACGCTGGATGATGAGCCCTTTCCACATTAATCCCTTTATCTTACTTTTGTTCAAGTTAATCTTAAGGCCCGAGCATGATCAAAACTCGCTCGGCTCAAGTACGTGAATTAAAGTGGAGATATTACCGTCACTCCACTCCCCTAAGAAAATAGCATCATCCGCATAGAACATATGCGAAAGACATAAAGATTGATCTAACACAATACCTTTAAACATCCCCGCGTTTACGATCCTTTGAAAAGATAAATGGAAGGCTTCCATTACGGGATAAAGAGAAGGGGGTTAAAGGAATCGACTTGTTTCAAACCTTTATAAATTTGGACACTCTTCGTGGACATTATTGACAGTCACCTAGAACCCTTAGAAGAAGCTAGGCAACTTTGAATCCAGTTACGCCATTTACACCTGAAAACGAACTCTTAAGAAATACATCTAATAAAATCACATCTAAATCGATCGAAGCCTTTTCAAAACGACTTTAAAAATTAGTGTTTTCTTCTTCTTTTTGGTACACCACTGGAGAATCTCAATAAGAATAAACGGGACCGTCTACATTTGTCTTTCGTGCGATTAAATGCAGATTGCAATTCATTAACAATGTCCCCCAAAACATTAACAAGCCTGTTAGACAAAATCTGGCAATGATCTTGTAGATACTTCAATGAGTTCTAATAGGTCTAAAGTCCTTGACCAAGTTAGCGTCGGGATTTTGGGATCAAAAGCTATAAATGATGAGTTACAACCAGGAGGAATTTCTCCATGATTGAAGAATGATTTAACAGCCCAAATAAACATCGTGTCAATAACAGGCCAAAAAAGCCCCCCCCCCCCCCCCCCCCCCCCCCCCCCCCCCCCCCCCCCCCCCCTCATAAAAGCCAAGAAAACCTCAGGGCCCGGGGATTTGTCGTGCCACAGCCACAACAGCGTTTTAATCTTGTTTAGAAACTTCTCGCTCGAGGTCCTGATTTGTTCTTTGAAAATTGTTTTCGGAAATCTCATATCAATATTAGCACGCCTTCTCCAGAAGTTTAGCCGAATCTATCTGGAAAATGAGAAAGAAATTCTTGTTGATTCGGTGTTTTTCTATTTTGGTTGTACCATAAATTTCAGACGACAATGAAAAATTCATCAAAAAATTCTTCGGATAGATTTGAGATGTGATTAGATACTGTTAAATCTTTGTTTGGAAGTAAAAAATTGTTTACGTTAGTAATATTTTAAAATATAAAGTCTACGGGTATAAAGTTTAAGGGGTTATTTGATTATTTTTTAAAGTTATAATAAACCATGTAAATTTATAAAATTACACTTAACTCTATATAATTTATTTAAATTAAAAATCACTAAATTTTTATTAATTACCTCCACCTTTTTCAAGTTTTTTTCTTCACAAATTTGACACATATATTTTTATGCGTTTTTTTTCTCGTCATATTTCTCCACCACAATTTTTTTATTTTGACCAAATCGATTTAATTTTGACTTTTTATTGACCAATCAGATCACACGATTTTGCCTACGTGGCAAAATCAAGCGTTCTGATTGGTCTAATTTTTAAATTCATATGACTCAATTTGATAGAAAACTCCGAAATGATGTAATTCTTTTATTATATAAAAGATATGTACTATTTGTTTTAAAATTTTCTAAAAATTATGAAAAATGATAAGTTTACAATTAGATCTATAAAAATGAATTCAAGATTAACTTATATTTAAAAGTGTAGGTTTAATGTAAATTGTATAAAACAATCAAAGTATAACGTTGTTTTATACTTAAGTTTAAAATTTGAAAACATGAGCTTCGAAAGCCATACGAATTATTGTTTATTTAATAAGATTTAAATGATTCAATTATATATGTTTATTTGTATGGACCAAGTTTTAACAAATAGGCTAAAGCTCTCTATTGGTTTGATTTAGTCTTCGTTTCAATGAACCATATAATTTTTATTTTCATTGAAAGATTACTCTATACATTTTCATCCGTGCACAAGAGTATTAGCTGGATCATTCTAGACCTACCCTCATAATTCATCGGCATAACAAATCCCATGAAATCTCACATACGTAAATTGGGTTGTGGGTCTTTAGTAATGGTGGATTATGGTGCAGACCCACAAACTCTATTGATGTTAACTTTGTGGATGATGAATAGTTGGTGCGGATTTTCGATTGATTTCCATGGAAAGGTTTAGTGGTCGTCAATTGTTCTTATTGAAAGGGGTGGTTGAAAACCTCCATTTTTTAGGGTTTCTTCGTGGTGAGTATTCTTGCATCTATTTTTCTTATTGCAACTTTTTTTGTTGTTCTATTATAAAGTTTATGGGTTAAGGTGTGTTGTTGCTGCTACGTTATTGTAAATGTATTATACGGCAAGAAAAGTTCTAAATGGCGGTCGTTTGGTGCCACTTCCAGATAGCGATCTCGCTTTCATATATTCTGTAAGCGTAGTTTTATCGTCCCCCGTATCTTGGCGAGGCAACCATAACCACATTGTCGTTGCAGCCATGGCGGGTGTTTCGCACCGCTTACAGATGATGATAAGTTAAAAAAGAAAGCGATAAACATATTTGTGAATACGAACAGTGGCTGCATCTATTTGTTTTATGGCCATAAGCTATGATTGCATTCAACCTGGCTATGATGATCCTGTGACTATATTATGCTGCCGCGGAAAGTGGACGGATGGCAGAGTGCGAGAATTGCTCGCCTCAGCAACCTCTACGACCGTAGGCACGGCATCAATTAATCTGAGCCAACTACTATCAATTGATGCCCTTTTGATACGGGCATTATTAACCATGGTGGTCTCAACTATGGCCTGTTTTTCTAGACCGGTCCAAACCAGAAGCCAAAGTGAAACACCAGACCGCGTCATATTAAAATAGCGTCGTTGTGGCCTCTGAAATCCACCATTACTAAAGACCCACAACGCAATTTGCGTATGTGAGATTTCATGAGATTTGTTATGCCGGTGAATTATGAAGGTAGGTCTAGAATGATCCAGCTGATACTGGGGCGATATACGTGTAGATATTTACAGTTGCTGGGTGGGTCAACACATGGGCTGGGTTAACACATTTGGGTTGGGTAATCAATAGTTGTTAGCATGAATAGTAACTTACATCTCTAATGATTATATATATAATGAGTATATTTATAATGTTGTAGGCGATGATGATTACTTTCTCTTACTCATTAGCGGTGAAATCCGTTGTCGTTTTGCCACATCGGGCAATTTTTTTTGCCTCAACTGGTCCTGTGGTAAAAAGCTATGCGTTTTACTTGGCTGTGATGATCCTTTGACTATGTTGTGCTGCCGTAGAAAGTGGAAGGATGGTAGAGTACGAGAATTGATTGCCTCAGCAACCTCCACGAGTGCAACCATGACATCAATTAATCTGAGCCAATTTTATCACGTATTTGTTAAAAAAGAACATAACTGGCCTGTGTCTGGTCTTCATTACTGCTTAGTAAATGAGTATATTTATATAATGTTGTAGGCGATGATGATCAGTTTCTGTTTAGCATGCGTGGTTTACCGAGCCCTGTATCTTGGCTTGGCAGTCGCACCAAGCGTGTGATTGCAGCCATGTCAGGTGTTTGGTCCCACTTCTATACTTATAAATCTGAGCCTCATTTCATGGGTTGATACAATGTCATTTAACGAGTTTAAAACGACGCGCCAACTGAAGTATGTTGCATCCTTTCATGAGGATTGACGTCCATCTTTCCATCTATATACATGTATGAAAATATTTGCAACTGTTCTTTTGGCAAATATAATATTTATCTGCGTGATGAGGCAAATAATTTGTGTGGTTATTTTTGTTAATGCAGACACAATCATTGCTGGACCAAGTTTCTAAAATTCACCTTAAGGTAAATATGTCTTTGAATTTATATGCTATGTGGTTATCACCATTTACAAGTGATGGTTGTTCATGTTGCATAAAGATGATAGGCCATAGAAAGGTAAAAGCAGAAACTTATTTCTAAAAGTGTTGTCTTTTATGAATGTGTAGTTATTTCCAGATGAAGATGATAAGCCATATAGTTTCGGTATCCTGTATAATGCCACTGTTTTTAGATTCGTATAGGGAGCTTTGGATAGCTAATGCGGATTTGCAGCAAGTTCCAGCAATCAAGTCGGATTTTGGAGGGCTGTGACCGGAATTGCAGCACGCGACACGCGAGGTTTTTGTGTAAACAACTCTAAAGCAGTGACATAACCCACCGCCTCTCTCTTTCTAGAAACATAGACCTTTTTCATATTTTGGGGTTTTTGGTGATTTGTGAAATGGGTTTTTAATTTTCATGGATTATAGTAATTAATTGGTGTGATGTTACAAGAATGTTGTTGCTTCGTGGCAAGTGATGTATTATACAATTGGTGTGGTCTTATTGGAACAGTGGCTGAAGCTTTGATTGTGGGTTCTAAAAAAGTGTTTGGGGTTGCTGTTTATTGGACAAACCAATTCGACAGAAAACACGTCACATTGTTATATACTTAAACATCAGAGGTTGTTAAAAATGTTTAAAAAAATAGTGTTGTATGTTTGGTAATGCAAGCATATCAACCGCTCCCTCTATATAAAAACCACGAACATCCTTTATGTTTCTAATTCATGTTTTTTGGCTGACTAATTATTTTTGCTGATCTAGGGTGTATAAAACATCAGAAGGATATAAACCATAGGCTGCAATCTGTAAGTTAATTGTGCAAGTTGTTTTATAATGCTTTTCGATACCTCTGTGCCATAACCATTAACTTATATTCTGGCCATTTACTATTATTCATGCTATTGGATGTTGCAGTGAATAAATTCTCAAACTAAGAAATAACTACAAAATCCCTGAAGGAATTATTTAACTCCTATATTGACTCCTAAAGATGTATGTGCTGGATATTTGATACAGAAGGTCGGACATGTATTACTTTCTTTTTTCATCATTTATCATAAAAGGCAATTGGATTAACTAAACCCTTAATAGCCATGTTTTGCAGGAAATGACGATTGGCACAATTATTCCGAATGATACAAAGATTATCGATCATGGTATAGCAACTGTTTTTTTAACTTTTTCTCGGTTTAGTTGGCTTATGCAAATGAGTCCTCAGTTTCAGACGTATCCGCATTGGTCTAGGTTTGTACTATCTTCTGACATTGGTCGAGATTTTTTTGTATTATATTATGTTCAAAGGAGAGAAGAATGTACATCACTTTTTCTTTTTCTTCAATAGGAATATGAATTGTTACTATGTTGGTTCACCGGAAGGAATTTGAGGGTTGGTATTCTTTTAGGTGTGGATACAACGTGGGATGTTTTTTTCTTTTCCTCTACTGTTTCCGTTTTCTTGTATATTTACACATTACCTTGTTCATAATCTTTAGCTGGCTACTTAAAAGTTCATTATATTTTATTAATGCTAAGTTGATAGTTCACATTTTCTTAGCAACCTACTAACGCAAATCATTTTCCAGCGGGCAACGCTGAGGTTATTTAGTTGTTATACATTTTTTACCCATGTAAGCTTTGGAATATGACACTTACAGCTTGATGTAACATAGCTCTATAACATTTATTGATTGTTTTCATCAAATATTGAATAGTTACCAAAAACGAACGAAACAACTTTTGAGAGTTTATCTAACTCATTGATGATAGATAACGACACAAAATTGCACATCGTTGTCGCACAATATTATTAGATCAAATCCAACCTTAAATTATGCTTAAACTTGTTAATTATTGAATCATAATAGATAGTTTTACCATTATGAGCTTTGGTTTTGACTTTGGAAATTGTCAAGATTGTAAAACATGCGAGTTAATTTTTCATAAAAAGAATAGATACAGAAAAACACTCATATTTTCTACAAAATGTTTTGTAAAAACAAGAACCGCTTGTTTTTTTATAATTCAATAGTAAAAATACAAAATCTCTATTCATAACTTAAGCGAAAATTACAAAACATATTTTTGGTGTTTTCCGTCTTTCATTTGTAAACCAAAAATCCTTTCTTAAAATAGAAAACACAAAATCGACTAAACGTTTTTTTCTAGATTTTCAACTATTTTATCGAGATAAGAATCCTTTCAAACTCTTTCAAACTAAAGATAAATTAAAATGATAGAAAATGTAAAGAATTCATTTATATGTCATTAATATCATGTGAAAATTCATTTATGTGTCATTAATATTATGTGATAATGTGTCAATTGTGTTTGGTTCAAATAGAAAGTGATTTTGGGTAAAAATGATAGAAAGTGTAAAGAATTCATTTATGTGTCATTAATATCATGTCATTTATGTGTCATTAATATCATGTAAAAATGTATCAATTGTGTGTCAGTTACAAGAATTTATGTGCAAGTGTGTCAATGTTGTTAGCTAAAAAATTCATGTGTGTCAATAATAGCGTATTAATAGTGTGTCAACATCACTAGTGTGTCAGTTACAAGTCGTTATTAGGGGTGTTCAAAAAAACCGAGAAACCGAGCCGAGCCGAACAAACCGAAACCGAAAAAACCCGTTGATTCCTAAATAGTGTACTCGTGACCTATAGCAATTGTAATAGGGTTTTAACTATGATGACGATGTTTAGTTATTATTGGTACTACTATGTTTCTAGATCGCATTCCATTAATTTATTTATTTTTAACAGCACTTTATTAAAAACTAGCAAGAAGCTAGAAAAATTACAAAGTTACAAGATGAGGATTTTTTAGCCAATCAACCCAACTAAACAACACATTACATCTAAACCGACTACAATAAAAAGAATACGACACAACGTCATCAAAAATTCCATTAATTGTTACTAACAGCCATTAAGAATAAGATATACAATTTGCGCCAATCATGAAAATAAGATATATTACATGATTTGATACAAAATTTTGAGGATAACATAGCTAATAGAAAGAAAAAAAAAGTTTGTTGTGCTTTCGGACTAGCACCAGAAAGACAAAATTAGCTTGTCCGAGCTTCTTTGAAATTGTTTTTAAGTCCCTGTTTATTTTTAGTAATTGTTTATGTACACGATTTTTCCATGAAAATAAATGGAATTTGTTTGTTTCGTAAGCTTAACAAGCCAAAGTACTCGCGCGTTGCTGCGGGACAAGTTATTTTTTATTGGTGTGTTCAAGCATAAGACTTCGCGCGTTGTGGCGGGGCTAATTTTTTCCCGAATAATAAATTTTCTTTTTTGTCTTTGTTTTTTTTTTACTTAGCGTACGCTAGGGTTTTTTTTGCGCCGTTTATTTTAAAGTTGGTCGCGCGTTGCTGCGGGGCGGTTTTTTTTTAAAGTTATTTTGTGTGGGTTTATTTGTTTGGTCACATGTTTAATATTTTTTTTAATATGAGCTTATTTGTTGGGAGACCTGGATGTCCAGTGTGTTTTCTAATACTGATAAAACAGATACTTTTGTAATTTTTTTGCCTTATGCCGCGCGTATTTTTTTATCTGAATAAATCAGTAAATTATATTTTTTTTTCTATTTTGTACCAAGCAAATTTTTTTTTTACATTTCCTACTTATAAAAGAAAAAAAATAAAAAATTGTCAAATGAGCCGGCCCAAAGTTAGGAGCCCAAAAAACAGGCTACTGTAGCAAGAGGGAGTAAAACGCCGTCGTTTTACTTTTACTTTTAAGTATATGAGAATAAGTGTTTGAATCATTGTTGCAGTTTGACACATCGATTGTCTTAAAGCCCTTTCATGTGAATTAAATCAGCTTCTGAATTATCTTTAAAACAAT
>BQNB010157204.1:0-10649 GCA_026074375.1 Tanacetum coccineum | reverse complement strand
ACTTTTTCCTTCTAGCTTCTTTCACACCATCTCATGCACGCTTATATGCCCGCATGTGAGCCATTCTTCCATCTTCGCATCTTGGACATATTCGGGTCCTAAGTTCAAGACCTCCTTGTAGAAACTCTTGAGCTTTTGGTACAGTGTGAGATTTCATTCATCATACCTTCCTTACTCACCTTTAGTAATGGCGGGATCTTGTTGCATTGTTCATTCGTGTGGTGTCTAAACCTCGGATGTGACTACACTATTTGATAAGTAACATCTTCATTACCATTGTAAATGGTAATCATTCCTTCAAACCGTTTTGCATTAATATCAACTTCTCTCAAAAAAAGTTCACAAAAAATAACATCGCCCATTCCTTCATCACGATAAGCATCCATATCTTCTAAAACTGCAAAATCTGTTAAGATAGAAAAAGTTCCAAAAAATATAGGTATGTTCATTAAGGCTCCAACTACATTGTTTCCCTTGTATTCCAGTTTGTCCTTCCTTATGGAATTATAAAACTTTTTGGGCATCACGTTTACGTACAAGATAGGGAAAAAATTAGCGTGTAAAAATTCAAAACCTATCATGTAAGCAAACTTCAAGTTGTGGGCACAATCAATACATATCTTCTTATCATGGTGGCAATCACTAGGATATCCAAAATTTTTGCTAACTAGTCTAGCATCATTCCTAGCTCTAAATTCCTCAATTACCTCACCTTCCTTAATGGTGGGCATTAAATCATCAACTTGATCTCTTCTAAGCTCTATTGGTACAATAAGATCATTTGGTTCAATGTAATCCTCAGAGAAAGGGTCTAATGATCTATTTAACACCAAAGTCTCTCCCATTAGCCTAGCTTCTAAATCAAGTTCCATTCTTTCTCTTAAGCTTATCATGTAGACCCTCTTAATTAAACTACTAGCAGGCTTAACACTTTTAAAAATTATTTTCTCTTCCCCAACCCTCAAAGTAATCTTTCTTTTGAAAACATTAATCTTAGCATGGGCAGTAGACAAAAATGGTCTTTCGAGGATCAAGGGCACTTTGATATCCTCGGGAATATCAAGAATTATAAAATCTACAGGGAAAACAAATTTACCAATCCCTACTAGCACGTTTTCAGAAATTCATTTTAGATATTTCATGATCGTATCTGCTAATTCAACTATTAACTTAGTGTGAGCTAATTCGCCTAAACCTAAGTTAAGGTAGGTCGAGAGAGGCATGACACTTACGCTAGCTCCTAAGTCAGCAAGGGCATTATCAAAGCAAACATTATTAATATAGCAAGGTAGAGTGAAACTCCCTGGGTCTTTCTCCTTTCGGGGTATGGATTTATCAATATGTAAAGCTCCATAAGAGTAAGCTTCTAAAAATCACGGTCCATATGATTCATTCTTTTCTTCACAGTAGCAATTGTTCAAACGACATAGAAACGAGATTGTCGTTTGTCTTGTCTCGTACATTAGTGTACTGTTTTGTCCAGTGAATACGGCGTATTCGTGTAATCTAATATGATGTATCGAGCTTGCATCAGCTTCAAAAATAGTCGAGATTGACTTGACATGGTCTCTCGGGTTAGTTTCAGTAAAGCTTGGTAAACTTCCAAATCCTCCTTCTTGTAGTACCTTGCTCATTTGCCCGATTTGGATCTACAAAGTTTTAATTGATGCTCCTTGGTTCCTTATGGCAGCATCTGTTGAAGCTCGAATATCTTTAATCAAATTAGAGTTCTCCTCATGTCTTTTTACCGATTCCCCCATAAATTTGCTTAGGGTTTCTTCCATAGATTGCCTTTGTTCTTGGTACGAAGGGTTTACATTGTTCCTTTGGTAGAATCCCGGAGCAGTCGCTCTATATCCCCCTCCTTGAAAAGGTGTACCAAATTGAGTGTAGTAAGCTTCTTCAAGGGTTTTCCCTTCTTCCATGAGTGGGCAATCTTTGGTGTAGTGGGGACCTTTACATAGTTCACATCCTAATTGAGCAGCATAAACTTTTTCATTCACTTTCTTGATTTCTTCATTGTGCCATTTTTGAGAGTATTCAGCCATTTCTTGGATGGCTACTTTTGCATCAGCAGCAGTCTTCGATGGTATGGCTCTTCTTGAATCAAGAATTTTTCTAGTTGGAACATCTAATCCAATATAGCATAAGACTACCTCCTGCATCTCTGTTAAATAGTGTTGAGGGCACTTCATTAAGAGTTTTTTAAATCGCTCCCAAGCTTGATAGAGGTTTTCATCCGATTCTTGCTGAAACTTATTGATCTCCTCTATTTTCTTTGCAGTACGAGCAGGTGGGAAATATTTGCTTAGAAACTTTGTCATCAGATCTTCCCAAGTTGTAATTGAACCGGATGGTTTGTTTCTTCGCCAACAATTTGCGGCTCCAGTTAAGGACATAGGAAAGGCTCTAAGCATCACTTGGTCTATAGTTATATTAGGGATCTGGAATAAATCCACGATCTAAAGAACTTTCTCAATATATTCGTTCACATCTTCATGATCTGAACTGATGAAAGTGTTGGTATGTAGTTCCTTAAGAAATTGGCCTTTTAGTTCAAAATTATCCTTGTCCTCGATCTTAGGCCTAGCAACTCCCAATCCATAGTCGGCTCGAGTTTTGCTCATGTATTGTTCCATAGTTTCCGCCATTGCGTCCGTAACTTCTTCCTCCGAATATTCTTCTTGGTCAGAAAATAGATCGAAATCAGGTGATATTGATTCGTCAAGACTTAGTGTCTTGAAGTGCTTCCTAGATGATCAAAAGTCTTGTTCTGGATCCTTAAAAGGCATAAATAGTTCCTTAGTAGAACTCCTTGTCATGCACTACCTGAAACAAGGGATAAACAATCAGTAGGATAGGCTCAGGAGTAAGAAAACACATATATACGGAAATAGAATATGAAAAACCAAATCTGTTACTGTATCAGATAGTCAATACGCCATATCCAATGGTACTGAATACACCATATTAATCTTTTTGAATGAATACACTGTATTGGATAGAAAGTTGGATACGCCGTATCCAATGAAAGTGGATACGCCGTATCAGTTTATCGACCAGAACAGTGTATTATAAAAAACAATTAAATACGCAAACAATTAAACACACAAATATACAAGAAAATATACAAAATATACATAATTATACAGAATTATACACTCATCTAAATTACACTAATCCTAAGGGTTAGATATAATCTAATGTTAAAAACCAAAATATCAAATAAAAATCAAGATTAATTTTCACTCTCCGGCAACGGCCCCAAAAACTTGATGTGCTGTCGTGTAGGTGTAATTTTTGCTTTCAAGTTTGAAATTTATATTTTTTCGACTTTACCTAAAACAACACTTTCACGGGCAGCGTACCCGATCGATGGGAGTTTCTTGGTAAGTAAGGTGTTGATCACTAAGAGCGAGAAACACTTTCAATTTATTAATATTTTGGTTTTCTAATCTAAGTTAGTCTAATTTATGCTAAACTATGTTAATCCTAAATCTAATGGATAAGGGGGGGGGGGGTTTAGTCTGAGAGACTGGCAAAGGTTTATGTATGGTGACTAAAACCAATTCAAAACACTAAAACACAACAAATAATGGAAAAATGACTACGCTACAAGAAAAGAGCACGCGATCAAGGAAGGATAATCAATGTAATTACCAGAATCAAAAAATGCGTGGTCTAGCCAAATATAAGAAAGTCTATATTAAACCATTATTCATCAAATAGAAACGTTGGTTTTGTATTTTTATGCAATGAGAATTTTATCTCTTATCTCGAGGCGACATATCATTCTTAAGACTTAGGCGGTACTTCTTCCTAAGACCTAGACACGTAGAATCCTGTCATAATTAAACGCATCTGCATAAAGCATCCTTATTTGCTGATTATAATCTATCTTAGGGATTAAAGCAATGGTGATATTGTTAAACCTTAGCTCATAGAGACTTTACCCACTTACTACTTAATGGCAATTCATACACTAGTAGTCCACTAACCAAGTCTTTACCAATTGATTAAGAACGTACTCGTTGATCCTGAGGTCACTTGCTGGTCCAACTAAGATCACAATCTAAAGGCAAAGATAGGTCGCTATTTGTGATCTTATTGGTCTAGATGTGTAAATCACTATATGGAGAGCTATCCCGAAATCTAGATTACTTGGTCCGTATCACTAGATCCAGTTGAATGATAGGTCACATACAAAAGCACGTAAACAAGTATGATGATAAATATAAACAAGCAATCAATGATAAATTAAGAAATCGAGATAAACAAACCAAACATTAAGATCTTCATAATAATGGCTAATATCCGAAGGTATTAGCCGAATAAATCTAGAACTCAAAAGTTTGAAGAGAGCTCAAAAGGTGAAGGGTCTGCTCGTGGACAGTCGAAGAAAGATTTCAAAAAGATAGGAGTGACGCAATCTTCAAACGCAAATAAATATTGTAGTAATTGTAGGATTGCAGGACACATAAAAGAGAAATGCTGAAAAGTACATCCAGAGTTGTTCCTGAAGAAGTGGATAAAAGATGATCGAGGCGGGAGACATACAATTGCTACTACCCATGTCAATGATGTAGTCGAATTGGAGTCAGTTCAAGAAGCAGATAAAAGTTTGTCCTTGATGATGAAACAAAAAGAAAAGGCATCAAATATGAAAGGTCAACTTGATGAAAAATAAGAGTTTCTCACTCTCAATATCCAGGTTAAACAAGAAGTAATTGAAGCGATAGTCGATATAGGAAGTCAAAAGAATATAATCTTAGCTACTCTAGTACAAAAACTAGGTTTAACCACCACTCCGCATCATAGTCCGTATTCCTTGGGTTGGATCCAGAAAGACATGGATACGCAAGTCAACCAACAATGTAAGTTTTGTTTTGCCATCACAAACCAATATGTGGATGAAGTGATGTGTGAAGTTGTTCCGTTGGACATCTGCCATGTCATTTTTGGTAGCCCGTACCTTTGGGAACGTAATGCTGTATATTTTAGACGTGCACAGAAATATCAGTTTGAGAAAGATGGGCAAAAGTATCTCGTTAAGAGAAGTACAGGAAGTGGAAACGTGGAGTTGATAACAATGTGCCAAGTGCGTCAGTTGGTGAATGCATCCTAAGTTTTGCTTCTCATACTTTTATGCCCAATAGTGTACTCAAATAAGGTGTCTTCATTAACTCTTAGTTGTGGCTACATCAGTACTTAATTTGAAAATATTATAGCAGAATATCATGCACTCTTTGATGATGTTGGTGAAATGCCACCAAATCAAATTATTGAGCATGACATCCAACTAGTGGCAGATTCCACTCTCCCCAACATTGGTATGTATCGAAACTCAGTTTTAGAAAATAATGAGATAAAATGGCAGGTTGAAGAGCTATTGGAATCAGGTGTCATTAGGCCAAGTAGCTCTCCATGTGGATCCCCCATTGTATTGGTTCCTAAGAAAGATGGCGGATGGCGGATGTGTGTTGACTACCGAGCACTTAACAAAATTAACATCAAGAATCGTTATCCTTTACCCAGGATTGATAACTTACTAGACCAATTGAAGAAAGCTATGAATTTCACTAAACTTGAATTAAAGTCAAGTTACCACCAAGTTCGAATTCGTGAGGAAGACACTTAGAAAACAACTTTTAAAACCCGTCAGGGGTTGTATGAGTGGCGAGTGATGCCGTTCGGTCTTTGTAATGCGTCGGCTACCTTTATGCAATTAATGAACGATATCCTCTGTCCTCACATTAATGATTTTGTCATAGTGTACCTTGATGACATTCTCATATATAGCTGTACATAGGAGGACCACCTCAAGCATGTACAAAAGGTTTTTCATCTACTCCAACAACAGCAACTTCGGTTAAATCACAAGAAGTGTGAATTTGGTAAGAAATAACTAACTTACCTTGGATTTGTAGTTGGTAATGGTGAATTACAGGTTGATCCGGACAAAGTAAAAGCAATTACGAGTTGGCCCCGTCCGCGCTCGATTACTGATGTTCGAAGTTTCCTTGGAGCTTGTCAATATTTGCGAAAATTCATCCGCCATTTCTCGGTGTTGGCGTCACCTTTACACGCCGCAACAAAGTTGAACACCAAGTTTGAGTGGTCTAACAAACATGAGGAAACGTTTCTGTTATTAAAGAGGAAGATTAGCGAAGCACCTGTACTCGCGTTACCAAATTTACAAAGACCATTTGAATTGGAAACTGATGCTTCTGGATATGCTATGGGGGCTGTTTTGTATCAAGAAGGAAGACCAATACCTTACCATTCAGAAATGTTCCAAGGGGCTCAAAAGAATTACCCAACATACGACAAAGAGTTGTTTGCATTGCACCAAGCAGTGAAGCATTGGCGTTGTTACCTGCTCGGAAAGGAGACTGTGGTTCATACCAACCATCAACCACTACAATACCTATAAAGCCAAGCAAAACTCCAACAAGCCCGTCATATGAAATGGATGACTTACTTGCAACAATTCAATTTAGTTATCAAGTACAAAAAGGGGTCTCAAAAATAACTCACTGACATGTTGTCTCGACCCCCTGTTATCATGATTTGTTTGTCGGTGTTTATATAGGTACACCCCTCAAGCCACAATGAATATGCCTTTGAGTATCCTAGCGATCCAGATTTCATGAATGTGATTAAAGAGATGGAATGTCACAAACCCACAAAGTTTAATTGGAAAGGCAAACTACTATATAAAGGTGGCTTATTATATGTACCGAAAACAGTAGAGAGGGTCCAATGGATGCGAGAAGCACATACTTCAAAGGTTGCTGGGCATTTTGGAGCACTAAAACTCTATAAAACCTCCAGCGATATGTGTTTTGGCCACATATGCACCAAGATGTAAACCGTTTCGTTAAAGGTTGCATATTGTGTAGTATGTCCAAACCGTCTAACCAAAAGGTGGGTTTATATACACCTCTACCAGTTCTATCTTGTCCATGGGAAAGCATATCTATGGACTTTCTAGGAGGGCTTCCAAAGACTCAAAGAGGGAATGACTATCTATTTGTGATAGTCGATCAATTTTCTAAAATGGTGGTGTTAATTGCTTGCAAGAAGACAGTAACTGGAGAGGAAGCAGCAAGACTTTTCTTTGAAAATGTGTGGAAGATATTTGGACTTCCCAAATCCATTATATCTGATCGAGATTCATGTTTTCTAAGTAACTTTTGGTGTTCTCTATGGTCAAAAATAAATACGAAGCTAAAGCGAAGCACCGCCTTTCACCCGTAAACGGATGGCCAGACCGAGGTTGTCAATCGTACAGTAGTGCATCTTCTTTGAGGTTATAACTCAAAACATCCAAAAACATAGGATGAAAGTATTCCTTTCCTGCAATTTGCCATCAACCATGTCATACATAGCTCTACTAGAAAATCTCCTTCTGAAGTATGCTTGGGATTTCTCCCACAAACCCTATTTGACTTAGAGTTTACAAGTGATTCTTTGTTGACACCTTCAAACGAAGTTGGAGAAGCTAGAAAGGCACAAAGATTCATTAATAACATAAAAAAACTACATCATCAAGTTGAAGAACAATTGAGACATTTACATCAAAAGTATAAAGAACGTCATGATCATCACCGAGTTGAAGGAAAGTTTCAAGAAGGTGATCTTGTTTGGTTACATCTTGGGAAGGAAAGGCTAAAAGGTGAGGGGAAGAAAATCAAACCTATTCGCTATGGGCCGTTTCGAATCCTCAAGAAATACGGTGAGAATGTGTGTCAACTAGAGTTGCCATCATATATGGAGATGTATTCGGTAGTTAATGTTGATAAGTTAAAGTTGTTTGAGCCATCGATGCTTGATGAGGAACCAGGAGAGTATTTGCCTTCTCTTGATGAATTAATCAATGAACAAGAAAAGGTCTTAACTAAAGATACAATTGTAAAAAGAAAGTCGAGCTCAACCCGACGGGTGATAAGTGAATTCCATATCGAATAGGAAACGAAAGGTACAATGCAATCAATAAGCAAAAAATGGTTTTCGAAGGAAGTTGGCGAAACCCGATTTCCTCATCTCCAGTTCTAAGACCAACAAGAGTTGGTCCTCTCCGTGACGAGGGGAGGCGTGATCCGAGACGATATCAGGATAAACACAAGAGAAAAGATAAGACCAATGAGTTGGTAACTAAATCCTAAAAAGCCATGCACACGCATGAGAAAAGATAAGACCAAATCTTAGTAGGGCAGGGAATCAAGAAAAAAGAAAACAAAGTTATTCATATTGTAACTCTTTGAATTTTCTTTGAAAAAAAATAAAATCAAAACACCGTCTTCCTCATTCGTGTTATTAACAACCCCTTTTAATCTGTCACATTGAATTTCCGTGTAGTCTTGAGTTCTATCGGATCAGATATAATCTAATGTAATGCTAAAAAACCAAAATATCAAATAAAAATCAAGATTAATTTTCACTCCTCGGCAACGACGCCAAAAACTTGGTGTGTCGTTGTGTGGTTGTAAATTTTGATTCAAGTTTTAAATTTATATTTTGCCGACTTAAAACCAAAAAAAAACTTAACACAGGTACCCCGTAATGGTGGAAGATTCGTGGAAGTAGGGGGGTGTCGAACATAAGAGCCCGAGAAACACTTTTCAATTTATTAATACTTTGGTTTTTCTAATCTAAGTTAGTCTAATATATGCTAAACCTATGTTAATCCTAAATCTAACGGATAAGGGGGTTTTTAATCTAAGAGACTAGCACAGGTTTTGTGGTGACTAAAACCAATTCAAGACACTAAAACATACGCAAGCAAATTAACAGAAGATAAAAGAGCAGTCTAACCAAATATAAGAAAACTGTATTAACCATTATTAATCCAATCAGAACGTTGGTTTGTTTATTTAGTGCAATGATTACTTATCTCGAGGCGACATATCATTCTTAAGACATAGGCGGTACTTCTTCCTAAGACCTAGATACGTAGAATTCTATCATAATTAAACGCATCCCCATAAAGCATCCTTATTTGCTGTTGATCCCAAACCTAGATCGATTCCTTACCTTGTAAAGAGTATGTTACCTTAGATAAATCTAAAATAACAATAGTAGAAACTTTGTGTGTATATCAAAGAGTATGCGGAATCTACTCTTTAATATCTAGAAGATATATCAATGGAACAGTGAATATGAATTAATGAACACACGATGTCATAAAACGCTTCAATATTATTAATGATAATAATACGAGTACTCTATCTTAGTACTAGGGTTACAACATTGAAGCTTACAAGACTCTTAATCTCTGGGAATTATGTGGTATGTGTGTTTTACGATGATAGTATGTGATAGAACACGTGACTGCGTGTTTTGTGATATCTCAACTAATGCCCTAGAGCCTCCTTTTATAGACTAAGGAGTCCTAGTCGGCTTACAATATATTCCTAAGATATCTCAATCTTTTCTAAACATAAACGTAATCTTCTAAATAAATACATTATGTATATCTTGTACATAAATATCTCAACACTTATCTTCACACGCATTCTTGTTCTCCAAACAATCTTTATCTCTTTAATTCGTCTTTATCCTCTTGACAGTAGAAAGTCTTCAAACAATTGTAATCTTTCCACCAGCAGCACTAATAAACATAAGCAGTAGTAACATTAGTACTAGCAGTACTAATATACACTAACAGTAGTAACTTGTACTAGCAGTCTTAACTTTTACTACTAGCAGCACTAACTACTTAGCTTATATTTTAGTCTTCAACACTGAGCAGTCTTAACTTCAACTAACAGCAGTAACTTTATGCTATCAGTACTAAATTATACTAACAGTAGTAACTAGCAGTGGTAACATTATACTACCAGTACTAACCACTTAGCATAATTTCTATTATGTACCTGAGCAGCAGTAACT
The DNA here is from genome assembly GCA_026074375.1 of Tanacetum coccineum. Taxonomy (NCBI): domain Eukaryota; kingdom Viridiplantae; phylum Streptophyta; class Magnoliopsida; order Asterales; family Asteraceae; genus Tanacetum; species Tanacetum coccineum. The sequence goes on along the minus strand of BQNB010157204.1, from coordinate 755 downwards.
TCTAAGAATCCATGAAGTCTTTTAAGTCCCAACAATCCTCCCCTAAACTTGATGTTCATCTTTTGAATCTTCAAATTTCTTCTTTAAAAGTCTTCATCATACTTCAGGAAGATGCATTCACACCTTTCATAGACCTTTTTGTTGTTTCACCATAAGCTTTAGCAGTTAATAGCACATGTCATTTTAATGATTAGTTTGAAGTTTCTTGTTTAACATATTGGTGATAGTGATTGGTGTGAGGGGATATCTCTTTTCAACCAACATAAAAATGTGAAGATTATCAAACCTTACAAAGTAAACTCCAGATGAATCAATCAATTTCCGAATGGTCACCTTGTATCCTTGTAAAATTCTCCATACATTTCTCCTTTTGTCTGGTTCAAACATAACTTTCAAATCTCCCCACAACACTCTTTCAAACTTATTGTTAGGCCTTGTATCACCATACTTTGCCTTCACTATCCTCCAAAGAGCTTCCAAGTCTTCTTTGTCTATTCCTTGTAGCATTCTTATCATTGAAGAGTATCTCTTGGAACTTCCATATGCTCTTATCAACTGATAATGTACCATCATACCCTTTTTATAAAGCTTGTAATCAATAATCACTGGTAATTTGGTAGCAAGTGGTATAGCATCAAATGCTATATCTTTATCCTTTTTAATCACCAAAAGCTTCTTTAACTCAACTTCATCATATTTATCAACTGTATCTGACTCTTTTCTTCTTCTACTTTCTGTTTCTTTGAGGATTCCTG
>BQNB010157201.1:0-15180 GCA_026074375.1 Tanacetum coccineum | reverse complement strand
ATTTTGATAGGTTAATACTTTATGATAAATACTCATATGATATCATTAGTCTTATTAATATAGTGTGATTTAATCATTTATCTATGTGTTTAGTACATCGCCTTTTTAGTGGGTATGAATCATATTATTGTTTGAACTTTGAAACAGAGTCGAGTTAAACACAGTTTTAGGGTCGTCTTATGGTGTTTTATTTAAAATTGCATTTTTAATTTGTTTTTAAGGGGTGTTTGGGGCTGTTGCAAGACTGCGAATTTTAGTGAGCTTTGGGTGTGTAGTGCAACAGCGGTTTATGAGTCCAACAATCCATAATAAGCATGAAGTTTATTTTAACACAATGAGGGCACGGTTTATTTAAAAATAAATTGTTGACTATGACTGAGGTATTAACAGTCGATAGATTTTGTTTAAGAATTCTCAACTTTTTCTTAGCAGTTGCTCAAGATTGGAAAGAAAATGTGTGCGAATAAGTGTTTTGAGTTATTTGATCACATTGCAAGAACTAAATTTTTGCTTCCAGTCTTTTTAATGTGAACCAATATTTGATTTACTGGAATGGTAGTTGGTTTCCAAGTTTGGATGAACATAGTGATCAGTGTGTGTCTAATCTTATAACCAGCTCAAGTTCTCAAAATTTATAATGGAGGCTAGCTGTGGTAGAAACGGCCTTTTATTTGAGGTTAAGTAAAGCTCAGTCACCCAACTGTAGACCTCGGATAGTATACCTTTAATGATAAAATAGGAACGCGTAGATTATTAGCGGGATTTAGAGACCTCATTTGCTTTGATCACTTGATGGCTTTCATTTTATAGTTCTAATTTATGCTGCCAGAATAAATAAAAATGTGGTTCTAAAGGACCCGAGTCAACTGATACGGAGAAAGAGTCTTGGTGCGAGGAATACTTAGATGTGCGTCAATTTGAAAAGATGTATAGAAAAATGTAGCCATGGATTTCAAGAATGACTGAATGCCCTTATGCTCAAGACTTCAAGCAAGTTCTGGTAATTGAGAATTATACAAGTATACCAAATTCACCAGTTGGTTGATCCACTCTTGAACTGTATTATCGATATAAGTGATATTTTTGCGTTACGTTTGTAATAATAGCCTGATTGATATTTGGTTTGAAGTTAACTCTTAATGTCTTTTACTCCTTTTATGTTAAATGTTCATTTTACATGAATTGAATCATTGTATAGGCTGTTGCCTCATTATAACTTTTCATGAGCAGTCCCAACTCCGAAACATGTTCATTTGTATGTTCAAATTTATAAAGTGCATCGATTGAGCATCATCCCGCCGCGAAGCGCGGGCTTACAACCTCGTTTAGTAACAATAATAAGCTATTTTAAGAAATGACTAGCAGGGTACCCGCGCAATGCGGCGGCGGGTACCTTGTGACTATATTTTGAGGTGAGCAAATGTTATCATGTTAGACCTTTTTCTAACAATAACTATACAAATAAATAATAATTCAAATAAAAATAACTTTAGGCAATAACAATGCAAAGTTTTTCATATCCACTATTATTTAAACTCACGGCCACCAACACCACCATCACCGTAAACCAAAATATCCGACACAATCACAATATGTGAATCTAACTAGTTTGGTTATTTGGTGGTTTTAATCGGTTGTGTTTAGGTGTTTTGATGATGTTTAAGTGGTTGGTTGGTGTTGCTAAAACTAACACCGGTGCTAAATCATTTGGTGTTTTGTTTGGGTTTATAAATTTGACTGTTTTGATTTGATGGTTTTGTTGGTAAACCGTTGTCCTTTTTCTGGTGCTTTTATTTTTCGAATCTTGATTAATGGTGATGATGGTTGTTGTACCGGCGCCGAGGGATTTTTTAGAGAGTGTGTGAAAGCATATTTCTAGAGAGAGTGAAGATGGTTTTATTTTTTTTAGTTTTGAGAGAGTGGTGTAATTGAGCTTATATATGAATATTAAATGGATGTTACAAGTTTATTGAATTGAAGACATTTAATTTTCAGAGTTGTTACAAGTTTATAGCATTCAAATTATTTAATTACCAGGATGTTACAAATATTATTTGACTTAATTTTGACTGTTACAAATACTGAATTAATTAGTATTATTACAGATTTTTTGAGTCAAATTGTAATGTTTTTTAATTAAAAAAACATTTTGTTCTTAATTTTTTTAAGACTTCTATATTTAAAATGTCCTAAATGCATTATATAGTAGTATAGATATAGATATGTAAATATAGAATATAAATATAAAAAACATACAATATATGTTTAGTATCTAAATATGAAACATATGTTGTTAAGAATTTTTTTTATAAAAAAAGCTAAAAATCATTCCTAGTTAAGATTTTATACATGTACTTGTTTATAAAAAAAGTAAAAACCTTGATATTTAACCTGAACAAATTCCAGAACATATCAAGTTATTTCATACCATTCTTTTAAATAAATATAAGGTGTGATTGTATTATATTTTGGAGTTTTTTATTATGGTGAAAAATAACAAATTATCAATCTCTCTTTCCTGCTATCTTTAAGTAAAATAACCCATCAACTAACAAAAGTTTAAAACAATACAAAAAACATACAAATACAAAAACTAACAAAAATATAAAAAGCAAAGTTTACGAACCTTGAAAACTCGTTTTACACGCCGCAATTATATATACTTTCATCTCCCATCATAACATATGATTTTCACCATGACATGAAACAATCTTTAAGTCCAAAGTTTTACAAGGAATTAGATCTAACACAAAACAAAAAAAGCCTTTCGCCTCAACATTTTCACAACAATGGTTTAAGGCTAATACTACATACCAAGATCCTCCTAAGACCTGAAAACGAAACCACGAAACCACCATGACATAAACCAAAAACCAGTTCCTATTTGATCTCAATCACTAACCACCATAATCAAAACCACAAATACAAAAACCACCCACCAAACCACCTACTTCAAAACAACCGGCCAAATCCACCTAAATAATGAAAACCGGTCGTTGTGACGGCACATGATGTTGGCAAAGGTGGCGGCAGAACTAAATGGTGGTGGCGGCGAAATTTGATATGTGTGGCAGCGGGATTTAATGGTTTTAAAAGAGAGAGTGAGAGGTATTTGTGCTTTAAGAGAGAGAAAATATAAAGAGATGAAAAATAATGATGGAGTAATTTTAGTCAATGTGTTAGGTTTTTATACTCCTTGGGTTTATGATTTACACTTAATACGCTTAAATGGTGCTTCATAGTGGGTTGAAATGGATAGACCGTTACAAATGGACTACATGAATACACTTAAATGGACTGTTACAAAATAGATACTTAATTTTCAGTTACATTGACCTCAATATTGATAAAACATATACATTATAAACTTTCCTAATAAAAAAAATATTTTTTACTTAAAATTTTAAGACTTTTAATTTTAGAAATTGGCTAAATACTTTATAAAGTAGTAGAGATTTATGTAAGAGGAAAGTTTTGTTTGATATCAATAATTACTTGGATATTTTTTTTGAACAGCAATATATTATTAAACCACTAGCAAGAAGCTAGAAATTACAAAGCGATAATGTACGGATTTTTAAGCCAATCGTTCCAACTAAACGAGGCTTTACATCTATTACGACACCAATAAAAAGACCGAGACACAATATCCTCAAAAATCATCGTCTTTGGAGAAGAAACCGCTTCAAAGATATACTTGTTCCGATATTGCCAAACATGCCACCACATTACGTAAAAAACACCTTCGAGAGCATGCTTATAATTAGAAGATAGGCGAAGATTCACAAGCCAGTTTAACCAATCTTCATATGAGTCGGCCTCTATGTAAGTAATATCCCACCATCGTGTTATCTTTCGGATAATATCTCTAACCATATTACACTTAAAAAATAAATGGCTAGACGACCCCACCCCATTGTCACAAATAGAACACGTAATAGAGTCTATATCAATACCTCTACGAGAAATGTTGAAACACGTCAGTAATGAATCTATCTTAACTTTCCACGCATGAACATTTACCTTAATAGGGACAAGTTTTATCCACCGTGTCTTTGTAGTTACGTCCGACAACATTTTATCGTCTAGCATCTTTCTAACAGAAGCAACAGAAAAATCACCCGAGTTCTCCAAGGACCATTTCCAACGATCTGACACAGGAACAAGGTTTACGTCTCGGACCTGAACCAATAAAGCTTCGTACTGCTCTTGTTCGATACCACCCCTGGGTTTTCGACGAAAAGAAAAGTCCAAACTAGATTGAGTTAACTTTGTGCCAACCTTCACAAACTTACATGTCTCTAGAGCATAGATACGATGATATAGATCTTTAAGAACGATATGACCAATCCAAATGTCTTCCCAGAAAGCAGTTTTGTCCCCGTTTCCCAGTTTCATTTGCATACAGTTAAGAAGATTAATACCTTGATTCTTCAAAACATTGATTTCATGCACTATGTCCATCCAATACGACGGGAAAGCAGACTTCACTTGCTTCCCCACTTTCCCATCTTCTCCATGGATCGCCTTGATAACCCTCGACCATAAAGATGTATTTTGAGTAAAGAACCTCCACACCCATTTGAACATAAGACCTCTATTCAATGCATACAAACTTGAAACACCAAGGCCACCTTTCTCTTTGGAAGCCAACACATTTTTCCATTTAACCCAAGACGTTCTCTTACTATTGGGGTCATGACCATTAAAGAAGTGACTACGAATGGATTCCAACCTGCGAAGAACACTCATAGGGACTCTAAAAATAGACATGTGATATATAGGCATCGATCCTAAGACTGATTTAAGGAGAGTTAAACTTCCTTCAATTGAAAGCGTCTTCATTTTCCACTTAGATAGGCGAGCATACACTCGATCCACTACCTCATTCCAAGCTTGAATTTGATGCATAAAACCACCCACTTGAGAACCTAAGTAGGAGAAAGGCGGTTTAAGAATAAGGCATCCTAGTTTTGAGGCAGCTTGCTTAACTTTTTCATCATCCACAAGAACCCCCATTAGTTTACTTTTGTTCATGTTAATATGCAAACCTGACGCATGAAAAAAGCATTCCAGAACCTGAACTAGAGTATTAATGTTGTCATCGCACCATTGTCCCACAAAAATCACATCATCCGCGTAAAACATATGGGAAAGCATCAACGAAGAACTTAACGTTATGCCTTTAAACATACGAGCATCCACCACTCTTTGAAACGATAAATGCAAACTTTCCATTATTAATATGAACAAGAAAGGAGATAACGGATCACCTTGTTTTAAGCCCTTGTGAAATTGAAACTCCGCCGTTGGACTACCGTTAATAATTATCGAACCTCTCGAAGATCTAAGACAACTCTGAATCCAGGTGCACCACTTATCACCGAACCCAAACTTTTTCAAAACTTCATCCAAAAAATCCCATCGAACCGAGTCATAAGCCTTCTCAAAATCAACTTTAAAAATTAAAGATTGTTTCTTCTTCGACTTACACCATTGGAGCACTTCATTTAAGATAAACGGGCCAGATAACTCATTCCATTCATACATCTAGAAAGATATCAATGGTTGAGATTAAAGGCATTTTATTATTCCACTTATTTTTTATAATTTAAATATCTCATAAACCGTTAATCGTTAGACAAAACAAATTATACCATCACGATCATCATTTAATTATCTTTCTATTGATGGGCACTTTGATATACTTTTGACAAAAAAAATCACGCTTTTTTTCCTTTTTTCACGTTTTTTTTGTTGTTGAAACTTACATAAAGTAATCATATGTGATTAAACACTAATTTGAATATTCGTATAAAATCACCGTGTGATTTAACACTAATATCGAATCACATGTGATATCATATGACGTGATTTAACATTAATATCATATGTGATATAACACTAATATCTTATGTGATTTAACACTGGTATCACATGTGATTTTATTAGTGTTTAATCATATGTGATTTCTAATGCAAGTTTTAACAACAAAGAAAAAAGACAAAAACGTAAAAAAACAAAAAAAAAACATGAAAAAAATATTTGTCAAAAGTATATTAAAGTGCATATCTATAGAAAGATAATTAAATGCTCATCGTGATGATATATTTGTTTTCGCTTAACGATTAACGGTTTAAGAGATGTTAATATTTAAAAAAAAAGAAAATTTGTATCTAAATAAAGTTTATTATCCAAATTAACTTAAATCTTTATGTAAATATTAGTTACATGTTTCGTCTTTGTAAACGAACCTTGCAACAACAATCAAACTTCAAAAACTGTTTATGTAAATTTCAGAAAAAGAAAATTGTGCACTATTTGGTGAATAATATCTAAAAAAAATCGCAAAAGACAAAAGATTAAGAAAGATTTTTGCAAAATAAGGTAATCTACATGGACTATTTTTTAAGGGGAACCGATCAGTTCCTAAGCAGTTGATTATACGTAGTTTTTTTTAAGTGTGGCTTATAAATTCTGATCTTTTGGCTGACTAATCTACGAAGTTTGAAATCACCATGACACACAATTAAATCGGGTAAAGCCTTCAATTTTCAGGAGGTTAACGTTGACACTTCAGGATTGTTTGTACGTGACAGAAAGTAATCTTAAGTAGGCTGATCATAGTCTGAAAACCGAACCAGACCGTACCCAAAAACCGATTTGGTCCAAAACATCTGACCGAAATGTTTAGTATATGTCTGGTTCGGTCTGGTCCGGTCGATCGTCGGTTCGGTCCAATCCAACAAATCATAATGACCGATTTTATGTAAGATCGAACTGACTAGACCGGACCAAAGACCGAATATGAGAAAAATGATAGACCGATGACCTGAAACATGTTCGGTCTAGTCCGTAGTCTATTATGCTCAACCTTAATCTTAAGAGACGATTTATGTAAATATTAGTTACATGTTTGGCCCTTGAAGTCTGTTTTTGTTACATGTTTGGTCTGTGGGGACGAACTTTGCAACAATAGTGGAACTTTTTTTTTGAAAATGTAAAGAATGTATTAACTCAAACAAATAACATATTACAAATATTCATGAAGGGTCATATACGTGTCTATAATCTTTAACAACCGACTAAAACATACTAAACTGAGCATAAAAAACACACTTACTAATTCTTCACAAGAAACAACTACATTTCCTATATCTACCCTATGACTTTTATGATATAAATAACATAAAACATATGATGTGATAGGAATCATTGTTCTTAAGGCTCAACTACATTTCCTTTATAAAGGTAGTCCTAAGGTCTCATTGCAGCTCCATACTCATAGTAAAACCAATGAACCAGCACCATGAACAAGCTTCATCAATTGTATTCAACCTGATGCAACTGATAAAGGAAAACATTTCTCATAGTAAAGACCTAGGCATTATCCTATACATCAGTGCCCAACAATCTCTATACCACCCAACCATCATGTCCTAAAACACCCCTTATCATCTTTTATGTAGTTCATATGTACAATCCATTCCCGAGTAACTATCTTCAATGCACTTTGTCTAACTTTGAGGATGAGTAAGTTCAATCTAATGTGCTCAATAATCACTTAAGTGTGGCCTAGTGGAAAAGATAGTTGTGGCTTATCACTTTAAATATGTGAGGTCTCAAGATCCTGCTATGTGCAAACAACTTTGAAGTGACCACACCAACTTCATGAGAAGATAGGGCTTTACCCCGTTTAAGTCTGTTTGGAGGTGAGTTCAAACCTTGTGGATTAGTCGCCCAAAATGTCAAAAACAATGGTTATCCAATCTAATGTTCTCAATAATGATGACACATAAAATTTCCGCATTTTGTAAATTTTAAAGGTCGTTTATGTAAATTTTAGAAAATAAAAACCAAAAATATTCATGATTTGGTAAGTACTACATGTTAATATGTGGAATTTTCTCTCTCTTTTTAAATCATCTCATACTTTAAATCATAAACACATTATTTTGTTAATTTTATGTTGTAAATATTGTGTGGTTCGAACATTTTTTCAATAAATGTATATGCTTAAAGAGTTGAGTTATTTTGAGAACATGTTTTCCCTCACATGTTGAGGGGCCAATCTAGACCGTTCAAATCATATGATCAAATACTATAAAAACACGAAGGGACTAATAATATAAATAATTTTAAAAAAAGGAGTGACTAAACATGTAAATATGTAAACCACACCAACTATCCTCAATTTCCTATCACAAAAAACACACACATCACACACATTCTCTCTCTATACATCGAACCCTAAACAAAAAATCCAAAAACATATGCACAAATTAACCATGATAATCACGCAATAAACACAAAAATGCAACAAGGAACTAGTAAATCAACCGATCCTGCCAAAAAAATGTTTCAAAACGTATAACAACCCGCAAATTTTCATCAATGTAAATATCCATCTATTAAGTTAGATGCAATGTACTATCTGTCTATTATATATGAACCACCTTTTTCTGGGAAATTTTTCGCTTTATTACATTACTTGCATTACCAATATCTTCATATGCAATGTAACTTGCATATCTAAAGTTAACGAGCTCACGCAACCTACCTTTGGCAATCCTATCTTCATATATGTTAAGCAAACATCATAACATGTCAAATCAATATCATAATATCATTTTTACAAAGTACATTACTCATATAATGTACCATTTGCAAAGTTATATCAAGACGGGCTTTAAACCGTTATCATATGCCACTAAACCCTAATTTCATGAAAAGTTAACATCTAAAGTGAATGAACAAGCTAATAAAGCATATGTACATGTAATATAACATCTCATTTGAAATATAAACTCCCTCTAAGTCAAAGTACAAGTCTTTAAAAGCTTAATGTACAAGTCATTAAGCATGACATCTAAAATAGCCGTTTTACCTCTGTTTTCATTCTAATTTCTTCACTACCAGTTTTGTACAAGCTACTACACTCAATATACAATGTGTAAACCCTAATTATTCTACTCATAAGGTCTCACACACATTTTTACACTCAAAACCCTAATTCAAAACCATAAACCCTAAAACCGAGCTAGTTTCTAAACTATGACCCGTTTCTTGATTTTTATCTATTGTAAACCCAAACCATTACTCAAATAAGTTGTAATAACTAAATTTACAATATTACCAATCACATTCCATCATCATTTCATCATTTTACTTCAATTATATGCGAATTAAATCCAAGAAACCTTAATTAAATCCTAACTTGAACTTTTGACCCGTTTACTCATTTTCACCCATTTTAAACCCGAACTACCTATCAAATCTTGATTATAATCCTTAGTACAAACCTTGTGATCAGTAATCCATGCTTATAACACAAATGTACTCGAATTCCAAGCTCAAAAACCCTAAACGAGCCATAAGGAACCTGCGACCCTATTTTTTTGCATTTTGACCCATTTTGAAAGTTATTCTTGCCACCAAGCACCTCAATGACCATGCTACTTCTATTATAAGAAGCTTACAAGCATCTCACACAAATATCTACTCCATTCTTGGTCTTAAAATGAGCCACATCACCCCTTTTTCTCTCTTGTTTACCCGCGGCATCACAAGAATAAACCACAACCCTTAAGCTAGTTTCTAGCTCTAGAAACTAATCACATAGCTTTTACACATCACCCTCTATCACTCATACATGTCCAAACCTTACATGTCCAAACCTAAAACTTTAAAGGCTTTCCCCTTGGTCCCACCAAGGTGGGATTTTCCGACTTATAAAAAATAGGAGGACCCATAAACCCATCATTCTTAACTCATCCTCCCACTCCCTCCCTCTATAAACCCCCTTAATAGCAGCAAATAACTTTGCCTCCAAAATTTAAGACCCTAAAGAAGTCTCCCAAGAACAAAAAATGAAAGCAAAAAGATCCAAGAAAAGAAGCCCTGGAAAATTCCGTTATTTCCTAAGGACGTACGTAGCTAAACAGTCCCCATTTTCAAACCCGTTTTTCAAGCCTATAAGCTCAACCCGAGGTTCTATTATCTTTCATACCTGATCCTAAACACTCTTTATAAATGTTTCAATATGAATCCTAAATATACTCTTGTTTAAAAAGGGTTTTTTTATAACTCCAATTACATACTCATTTTTCCATTTTGGAATTCCCCAAAACCGGTAATAAACACCCGAAAACCCTAATTTTTTTTTATGTTTTTTTTCTTAAAAAACTAAATGTTTTATAATGGTTAAATATTGTTTTTTAATATCCCTACCTAAAACATGCTTAGTTTTATAATGTTAATATAAACAACTTTTTATCAAGTCCCCTGAACGGAAATTTGGAACTTAAAACCCGTGCGTTTTTACATTTTTGAAAACCCTAATATGAACCCGTTTTTTGCTTCCTCTACTTAACGAAATCCCTTATTCTAAAAACTTTTATCCATTTATGGTTAAACATCTTCATATTTTAGCCTTCTATTAATAAGCTATAACCCTGTAAAAATTACTTTTTCCATATCGAAAAATTATAAATTATTTTGGATTTTTTGGACTTGGTTTTGTAAATCATTTCCATGCAAGAGGGGTAAATACCCCGTAAACTTTTTTAAAAACTTATAAGTCTTACAAGGACTATTTTTTTTGCCATAAAATTTTCTAAAGTTATAAACTATAAAGGGTCCCCTATATGTCACTTTTCCCTAAAATACAATGTTTTATCTTTGTACATCTTGTTTTTAAACTTGGTAAACGACCTAAACCTTCCCCCCCCGTAAAAAGTGCAAAACTCTAGAAGGGTATATTTTTTGGCCTTTTTTTCATTCCTTATGAGGGTTTAAAGGGCCATAAAAATTTTTGAAAAGTGTAAAAAATAATATCAAAACCTTTACAATACCATATAACATAAATTAACCGCTTGACGTGCTTATCGTTTTCCCCTCCGTTATCCAAGCAAAACCCCGCTTAAAAAAACCAATTAAATCGTATCCAATACCTAGGGAAGGCTTCCATAATTAAAAAGGTTTTCCCATCTGGGTATTACATTCTGACTGAGTTTTTTATTAAACGATTTGTTAAAGTGCCCTAGCCTTTCCCGCAAAACGTTTACTGAATGAGGATGAAACCCTCCTAACCAATATGATTGCCCCCAAACGGTGATACAATACTCCAAAACAAATAAATCAAAAGGGATGATATTCCCCATAAACAATTCAAAAACTAATAACTGACCCTGAATTTTTTACCCTAGGATATGCCCGTGGTGGGAAACGAAAGCCCGTATTACATAATCCCATTCCCAATATAACCTTTGCTAATCACTCAGATTTTCCCTATACCTGTTAAGGGAAAGTTTCATAACCTCCGCATTTCCATTATTTTTAAATGTTTTATAAACCCGCGAGGGGGATACATGTTTTATTTTAATAACCATGTAATGTAATATTTTTCCTGTTAATGCTATTCCTGATTAATAATTTGCCTAAGATATCTATTTATCCTCTTTAAGTCACCCCAATATCAAGACCATAATTCACTCCCTTACGGAGGTGGGGGGAAGCCGCCGAAATGTTTGTGAATTAGAATCTAATTTTTTGGGTTTTTGGACCCTCCCCCGTTTGGTGTGTACCCTAGTCATAACCGGTAACCAAATTTGCCACATCCAATTAAGAAATAAATTAACTGCGGGTGTATTTTTGGCAACGGTACCTTGTTTTTTTTGTGGCAATATCCGTATCAAACCACATCACATGCTTTTCGGATTTCCCATGAGCTAAATGGCCAAATAAAGATAAATGTTTTATAAAACGGGTTGTATAAATACAACCCGTTAACCCAATATCGAATTTTGCATACAAATTTAATTTTAACTTAAACCTATGAAATATCACTCAACCTTATGTGGTTGACTTTTTTTAGCATGTTTTTTATCTCAAGGTAACTAATCAACCTATGGCACGGAGTGGGTCCGAGGACTTGAGGAATTGCAAAACCGTTTTATCATATCATAACTTTGGTATTTTAAGATTTTGGGGACCTCCCGTATGTAAAAAACTCTAAAGAAAAAATAATGAATGGATAAAACAAAAATTTTCCAAAAACGACTCCCTTTTTGGGATATTTGTATTTCTTTATGATTAATGACCCTGTTGGTACCCTTGAAAGCAATATCCCAGAATTAGCTTTCCTGCCTGCTTATATTAAAATGGGGTGTTTACAGGTAAACATAACAAAAAAAAAAAAAATGGTGGAAATATTGATCTAAAAAAAGTTAACATAGTAATTTTATATTCACTCAATGGGCTAGAGTACAGGGAGATGTCCCAAGTTATCTGATTGAAATTAATTGTCAAAGGAGAATAACAATAAGGGATATCCGTTTGAAAAAGGGAAGTTATTTTGGTTAGTTTCCTCTAACTGGTTAGGCAAACGACCAACACGTGTTGAGTGGGTTTTGTTTATTATAATATACACAAGGGCCTAACGTGACGGACAGGGTTATAGGGAAAATTATACAATGTCACCGGGACCAAAGAGACGTTGATGCCAATAGTGAATGATTTTTATTAAGTAATAGCACAGGCCCTTAAGGCGCAACGAGTTAAGGGGTATAGATCAACCCCTGCTAACACAACCGAAAGAAAGGGTTTTGACGGAATTAATGTATAATCCTCGTACAGTGAAACCATATGGATCCAAAAAAAATCCATAGGAACATTTTCCTTATTATCAAGTGGTGAAATTTATGTACAAAACAAGGGTTTTTTTTTTTTTAATTGATATTGGGTGTACAAGAACATTTTTAAAGGTGGAGTGGGCGAAAATGGGATTAAGGGAATTTGTACAATGACCATAGTGGGTGAACAGGTATAAGAAGATCCCCAATTTCCGAGACAAATTGGACAAGATTGAAAATACGATTAACCAAAAGAGGTTTGAAGGTTACCGGTGTTGAGATTGAGGTGAGAATTATTTACTACCATACTGCCGTATCCATATACCAGTGCCCTGAATCAAGAAAGCTCCATAAGAACAATTTTTTTTTTTTCTTTTTTCCGGAAATTGAACATTAAACCCCTCGAATAAACAGTATCGGATGAACAGTACCCTCGAATAAACAGTACTCGTCAATGAATAGTGACGCCGATGAACAGTAACCCTTTTTTTGGAGGGAGAGGTGAGGAGCGTGTTATGAGAGAAAAAGAAAGAGAATATTACGGGAAGATTAATAATAGGCTCTGATACCATGAAAGATAATAGAAATTGATGTTGATTGGAATGATTGCTTGATTATAATTGATAATAGCTAACCTATATATAGGATACAAATGAAGCTTCTAGACTATGGTCTCGGGCCAATAGGCCGATTACACTAAATATACAATATGTACTTTAATACTTATTACCATTCGCGTTAAATAACAAAGTTATGAATGAATAACGGTATGCTGAAATATAACTAATAGACAAATATCTCGTGGCTATCAAAATGAGTAACGACAAGTAAACAAACTTAATTTTGTTGTAATAAATTAGTTTTATCACAAGATTAACGGTATAATCAAGAACTTCCAAGAACCACTGAAGATATATTAGAAAGATAAATAAAGATGAGATAGAAGTATCACCTTAATATGGTGAATTGGTGTATTTTATTGCATAGATTGCATGGGTATTTATACTACTAAAATACACTATACATTTCACATTTTTACTTGGGTAATTAGGAGACAAGAACTAGCCACATTATTAGTCTAAAGTTGACAAAGGTGGCAACCAATAATACATACATTTATGTTGCCTGAGAATTGATTTATAACACTCCCCCTTGGATGCCACTTTTTCAACGTAGAGTCAACCTTGAAGTACTGCCTCGTTAAAAACCTTTCTAAAGAAAAACCCAGTGGGAAAAAACTTTAGCTAAGGAAAAGAGTGCAGTGTATAGTTGACTCCCCCTGATGTAGACATCTGTAGAGTGTTATGTCTTCTGTACATACCGCATGCCAATAGCATGGACGTATTTCCTGAAAAACTAAAGTTGGGAGTGCCTTGGTGAAAAGATCTGCTGAATTGTTGCTCGATTGTACATACTTCATTTCAATTTGGTTATCCTTTATAAGGTCTTGAGTGTATGCAAAGTATCTTGGCGGTATATGTTTTGTCCTGTCGCTTTTGATATAGCCTTCTTTCATTTGTGCGACACAAGCTGCATTATCTTCGTGGATGATAGTTGGACTCTTCTCATTGTTTAGTCCATAAGAAGTCACAATGAGTTGTGACATTGACCTCAACCATACACACTCTATGCTAGCTTCATGTAGTGCGATAACTTCAGAATGATTTGATGATGTTTCTACAAGTGTCTGTTTTTTAGAACGCCATGAAATTACAGTGCCTCCGTTTAAGAATACATAACCAGTTTGAGATCTAGCTTTGTGAGGATCAGACAAATAACCTGCATCTGCATAACCAACCAATCCTTGTTTTGAATTGTTAGAGTAAAATAAACCCAAGTCAGTTGTTCCTCAAAGGTATCAGAATATGTGCTTGATTTCATTTCAATGCCTTTTTGTGGGAGATGAACTGAATCTTGCTAACAAATTAACTGTAAAAGAAATATCGGGTCTGGTATAATTTGTTAGGTACATAAGAGCTCCAATTGCGCTGAGATACGGTACTTCTGGGCCAAGAACATCTTCACCTTCTTCACATGGGTGAAACAGATCATTGTCAACATTTAGTGATCTACCCACCATCGGTGTACTTAAAGATTTTGCTTTGTCCATATTGGAACGTTTTAGGACCGTTTTGGTATAATTCGATTTATGTACAAGTATACCGTTAGGCACGTGCTCGATTTGTAAACCAAGATAATATTTTGTCTTACCAAGATCCTTCATTTCAAACTCTTTCTTTAAGTGCATAACGACTTCATTGATTTCTTTATTTGTACCAATGATGTTGAGATCATCAACATATACAGTTATAATTACGAACCCAGATGTTGTTTTCTTGATAAAGACACAAGGACATATAAGATTACTCATATATTCTTTGCTTATCAAATAATCACTTAAACGATTATACCACATCCGTCCAGATTTTTTTAATCCATATAAAGATCTTTGCAATTTTATTAAGTACATTTCTTTAGGTTTTGAACTCAATGATTCAGGAATTTTAAATCCTTCTGGAATTTTCATATAGATGTCGTTGTCAATTGA